>QGML01000044.1:0-35648 GCA_007825375.1 Lachnellula willkommii | reverse complement strand
CCGACCTCCTCAACATCCTCCCCAGCGTCGCGCTGCAATTCAACCTCACCTCGGCCTCGCAAGCAAGCCTCACGCCCTCCAACCTCGCCATCAGCGGCCACCACCTCTTCACCAACACCACCACGCCGTTCTTCACCCTCAACACCGATGCCATGCAACTTGGCGTTGCGCCCTGCGCGAAGAACAACTCTATCAGTGCGCCGGCTGGTGCCGTCAAGGGACAAAATAATCAGGGCTTCGGCGCTGTCCCGTGGCTGAAGCTCACGACGCGGAGTGGCGCGACGGGGAACCTGGAAGAGGTGTACAGGGTTAATACTGTGGGGGGTAACCCGCCTTCTACTTGTGCGGGGATGCCGGCTACGTTTGAGGTGCAGTATGCTGCGGAGTATTGGTTTTACGAGAAGGCATAGATACACACGATAGGATCGATAGAGACATGTTCTTCTTCTCTTGCCCCCGGTACAAGTACGCCAGCAAATGGGATGGGCGTTCAGGGCTTTTAGAAACGGCGGGTTGGGTTTTTGGGATTGGTTTAGGAAATTGGATACAGCGGGACACGTCAAGTAATGCTTAACACAAAATACAATCTATTCACTTCTTTCAATTTGGCTTTTCATTTCTACTATTGTGGTGTTGCAATTACAACCCGTGACCAGGAATAATTAGCCCGAGCCCGAGAAAACCATCAAGCGACGAATCAGCGCTTCATTCTCAGCTTTAAAGCCCCCGTGTTTTTCGCTCGCTGTTGCTGCTACTGCTGCTTCCAGGAGCTGAAACATGGCTCCGTCGGCTGCATCTTTCGCTGTGTGATCTTGACGGCCACGTAGCATCAGACGCGCTGCTGTGAGTTGACTTGGCTCGTCGTATGAGTCTACCTCCTTGCGATCGGCTTGCTGGTTTGGATTGCCTAAGCTGGTATCTGGATGTGTTTTGCTTGTGTCGTCTGCTGTATGATCGAGAAGTGCTCTGTCTAGTGGCAAGCGTGCTCGCGGGGTGCGACGAGCTTCCTCTTGCTGCTGCTGTTGTTGGCCCTGTCCATTGCGTGTTTGCTCTTGTTGGGTTCGTTCGCGTTCGCGCCGAGTGCGGTATGTACCAATGCGCTTCTGCTTCTAGACCAACTACTGAGATGGGGTCATATCGTCCTCGGATAATTCCTCCCGCACCGGGAGTGAGACCCCATCTCGCCATGGCCTCGTTTGTAGGCTGCCAATTCTTCTTCATCATGTCCAATTTTACGCAAAGCAAGCCAACATCGACTCGCCAGGCCACAAGGTCCTGGAAGGCTTGTCCTATTCCCAGCATGGCATTCGCCCAATGCGGGCCGTGCGAAAGCGGCCCAACGCCCCCATTTAATATTGCTGGCGTGGTGTCTGGCTGTACATGCTCTGCACTCGCATAGATAATAGTGCATGAACGCATGCAGCATCTCATGAAGCAGTGTGCATATGTAGCTATGTTCTATTCTGTCAAAGTACTTGTTAAGATAACCGACATTAACATGCAAACTGATGTTTATGCGCCCCGCGCCGCTGCTTTCAATACCGAATTGGCCACGGTGATTCTTATAGTTCCCCAAGTGGACATTCTCTCTCAGCGGTACCAAAGCTCCACCAAAGAACGCCGAGTTGAAGATATCGAACCACGTCTTCAACATGCTCATAATGGCTTCCTCGTCGCGCTTACAGTGCGTAGGGTTCGGATCTGCTCCGGGAGGAGGGGTCTCAGTACATTTGAGCGCGCGACGGCGCAGAGTGTTTCTGAGAGGTGATGTCCCTCGAAACGGCTTGCTGGCGCTGGCAGCGGGTTGCTGGCTAGATCGAGGGCCAAGTTTTCTGGGTTGAGGGTTGGGTGAGAGGCACTAGCACTGCTAAAGGGGTTGAGGAAACTTACAGCTTGTCTTATAGTGTGCATTTTGAGGTCTGAAGGATGGATGAGTTGGAGAGGCGTAGGCGGTGATGAGTTGTGGATTTCGTTCTGATTCTCCATGAGGCAAATACTAATTGAGATATGGTATATGAAATTCCTGTTTCCTAACAATTAATGTCCTTCCAACAAAGAGAATAATTCTTCTTAAGATACCAAGACAAGAAGCCCCGAAACCGTTCTTTATCACAAACGACAATGCCATTTTCTATTCAATGCTCAATAAACGTCCCCTGAACCGAATCAGCTAGCTCGGTTTGCTCTGCTTTGCTTTACTAGGGATAAAGTTTTATTGCTTCATTCACCAGCTTGATTAATACCCAGTAACTTAGTAGCTTTTTAGACGGACCTAAGAGAAATATAACATGTCGTAGATAAAAAATAATTCAACCCCCGATAGATTACTATAGAACTATAGGATTAGATAGATTTTCAGAAAAGTCCTACTCATAGTACCACTCACTAGCAGGCCCTAACAAGCCCCCCCCCCCCCCTTTACTTATTATCACATCTACCTAGGTATAAAACACCTAAAGAACATACCTATATACATTATATACTCAACGTGAAAAAGAACTATGTGAGAAATCGCAATTATAGGGAAGTAGGCTTGCCTAAGGTAACGTAGTGTAAATAAATAAATTTGCCTTCCATTGCCTTACCGACCTATCTTGTCTTTCTAGCGGCCTATACTTATACTTAATGGAATAGAAGTATAGTAGATTATTACTATATTAACGAAACCTAGAACACCGGAGAATCCCTTGGAACTAGAGAACGGGAGATCAACACCACTACTCTAAAACTTAGCCTTATCTTGATTCGATTCAATTCACTTGATAGGTAGTAAGTGTTTACAAGGAATATTCTTAAAAGAGATAAGATGATATCACTAAATATCTACCGCAACTAGAAATCAAGAGATATTAAATAGTAGATAGAATACACAAAGAATCAAAGATAATGGTTTTCTAAGCGTCCTTCATAAACATAATAGGCGTGCGAGCGTGCGTGCGAAGTGTAATTCATGAATCAAGTTCTCTACATGAATAAAAATTACCTTAAAAGTTTATCTCGTCCAATCCCATCCATTAACAATTCCCACTCTATTTTGCTGAGTGGAAAGGTACCTTATCCATCCTCCATCCGAAATCAAACGCCTCGTATCCTAATCCAGTTCTTTGGGGTATAGACGCCTCTTTTCAAATCCAGCCATTCAATTCGCTCATATGTAACAGTCCTTTCCTTCTATGTACTCTCCAGGCATTTATCCTCCATCAATTTATAGTAGCCAGCTCGCGACAACTAACACCAGTAGCAGCATCCCCGTGTTGCTACCTGGTAGGGACTGAGCACCGGATTTTATAGGCGTCGCCAGACTCGCGTTGACAAACGTGGGGCCGCATATCGCATTAACCTGCGACGCAGCACTCACATAATCGCTCGCGAGCGCACTCGTCCGATCAGAACTCGCGACCTCGAACACAGCCATTGCCTGCTGCAAACAATTATTGCAAGTCGGCATGCTTCCTCCGGGCAGCGTTACGTTGAGTGGGAGATGGTAGATGAAGCTGTCGCTTGGGTTGGAGCTGTTGGTGATGGCGTCTGCGAAGCAATACGCATTCGTGCTGGGGTTTCGCAGACACGAGGCTTGGTACATTGGCTTGTAGGCTTGGAGACCCAATTGTGCTGATACGATTAAGGGATTCTTGGAGGCGAGATCGGAGCTGCAGGAGGAGGTCTGGGTGATGTTGTTTGCGAAGGAGGTCATTAATTTTGTGCAGGAAGTGACGTTTGCTGCGCATGATGCGTCGAGGGTTTGGGTTATTTTGACGATGCTTTTTTCGGCTTGGAAGAAGGATAGGGAGTTCTGTGGAGAGGAGGTTAGAAGCTATACAGTAGGTCAAATAAAAAAGGGTCTTACTTGAAGTAGGAGAGAGAATGGCACGCATTGTTTGAATTCCGCATTTGCAAGCATATCATTCATGAACGACGAGCAAGTAGCTGAGATATTCGAACTAAATCCACTGTCGAAAGGGGTTGGTAGCGCACTCATGCTGCCCGATGTAGCTGTCGCGATGCCAGCTGCCGCCGACGTTGTTGTCGTCGGCGAAGAGGAAGACTGTTGTGCGGTCGATTTTGGTGCAGTAGAAGAAGTAGACTCATTGCTAGAGGGATCGTCACGACGACGAAGATCGTTGGACGAAACGCCGTATTCAGATTCCGTGTCAGCGTCTAACGGCCTGGGGTGCGGAGATTGATCCACCAGAATGACTCCAGACTTGGCCAAGCGCTCCAGTGCTGATCCGATGGACTCTTGAACGTCTAGATCTTCGCTGGGCTCGACCAGCTGTTCTTCTATCTCTGAATACAAAGAAGCCGAGCAGAGCGGGAGACAACATATTAAAAGTGTAAACAAAATTAGGTGGTATGACCAAACAGAGCGACGACGGTGAAAACGTGCATGTTTGTTTCTAGATAACGGGGTGGACGAATGGTGCGACGCCGGCTGTATTGCTGCTGTTGTTGTTGTTGTACGAACCGGTGATCTCGACGAGCAGGTGGAAGAACCATGTTGCGAAGGCCTTTCCTCGTCCATTTTGATGCAATTTGGAGAAGATGTAATACTGTCTGTCGAAGGTATTGTGTGTTTCTATAATCGTGGTTCCAGCATTACTCCGTCGGCAGTTGCTGCTTCCCAATCTATATGTCGAACAGAGCGGATGAGGCAGGTCCAGATGTTCAAGACAATGTTCTACCGAATGACCAGGAACAATGTCTCCTTTTCTTCCGTGGTCTCGGGACAGTTCGTATAAAGGAACCGGCTGTATTATCAGATTTCTTTCTGGTCGCAAGTGGTGGATATAAATAGAAGGAACGTGTTGCGGAAACCCAAAGACAGGAACGAGTGACTGTAGTTGGTATCGGTGCAGAGTGGTGGATGTATATACGATCCGGATTAAAAGGAGGATATGGATATGGCGAGAAGATTAAGGAAGCATACAATAATGAATACACCACCGCGCCAAAACAGACCTCTCGATGCTCTCGGGGGGCCAGACAACCTTTTGTCTATGGTGGTGCTGGTGGTGCCCTGTCAATATTGGCCCACAAGCGCACCGAACGGACCCAGGAACGGGCGCCTTCTACCACCCTGCCACCCTGCCTGCCTACTCTACCCGTTTGACGGTGTTGCTGACCAGCTGGGCCTAATTAAACAACGGTCCTGGCGCCACGATGCAGCCAGCCCAAGTATTGAAATTGAAGGCCTGCCGACTCAACGGGGAAGGCGATGGAAGAGAGAGAATAGCCAGAGTGTGGTACTCTACTGTATCCGGATGATAGTTTGGTATAGGTACGGACGGTACTTGAAGTTGGAGATGGTAAAATTACCTAAAGTCTCATTCCTCAAACCAGTGGTTTTCTTCTCTCTTTCTCTTCTCCTCTTACTACATTATTAGTGAGTCTGTGCGACTCTCACTCCCGTTACTCAGGCACACGCGATCCTAGCCTATCACAAACAGGCTCTTGGCGTACACCCCTGTCAGCCCTTCAGGTCTAGACCGTGTTCTGCGCGACGATCCGAAAAATGGCCTCAGTCTATATGTAGGGTACCCTATGTAGCATAAGGTAGCGTGCAAGAGCCGCCATGTGTCCACTCCACTTCAGTCTTCCACTGCCCACTACTTCCCCGTTGCCGAGATGAGATCAATGGAAACCTGACCTGAAAGGCACCAGCGCCAAAGGAAAAATGCAGGACAAAGGCAATCCACCACCCACCCCACATACCTTAGGTAAATTAGAAATAATAATAGACTCACCCTAGGACATCTATATTGGTTTACTTTTAGTTGCGTTCTTTCTTTTCTGTTTCATATTCAGGTCTTTCACTGGGAACATTTGGAACTTGGAAGCAAGGGACAAGAAGAAAAGGCACCTGCACCGAAGAATAAACGGCGCATCCGCATTCCATCTGCTAGAAACCACGTGAAGCATTCCACGGTATTTTTACACTACAAAACATAATCACCCACTGCTTACTGTACCTATTCATCTGCATGAAGCATACTACTCAATCCAATATGCGGATAACATACTCCGTAATTTTATGCACTTATTTACCCCTATCCACTCACTCACCGAGTATTCTTCACCACCCAGTCAACCTGTATCCTTGACTGACAGATAGTATTACACCAAAGACCTCTCTCTATAAAAACACGCGCCAGCAGATCCGTAGACGCGACGTGCTTTGGATTTTCCTACACGCACGCGCCAAATCTAATGCCAGCGCCACCAATATTTCTGCCTTCGATAGTGTTCTCAAGCCGTCCTCTAAATGCTTATTCCGTACTCTGCATATTATCATGGACAATAGAAGAACAGATGAACACTCCGAAGTAATGCGATAGTTCATCCAGTAAGTCATTGGCTGGCTTAGCTAGCTTCGATTTTCTGTATAAAACTATTACAAGTCAAATAAGTGTTGCTAATAATAGTAATACCGTAGTATACAACGCGAAGTGAAGCTTCTGGACATTAGAAATAACAAAATTCATAAAATAATCCCGTGTATTACTTCCCACATCCTTCAATTCCAGGCAAAGAAAAATATTACCGCCCGAAACTCACTGCCCAGTGGTGTAAAATTACAAGACGCGCACTCAACTCTCAAGAGCCCCCACCTCACCCTCCCCACCACCTTTATTCCATACTCCATACATCCGTTCCTTCCTCTAATCTTAAATTTAAACTTTTTGGATAAACCAAACAACTTTATATTCCTAGCCTACCTATCTATATTCAGGTACGAGTACCTAGCGGGTGGCTAAAGCCGGCCTATTCACAAATGTACCTAGGGCGTACTATATCCAGTTTACTATACCGAAACTCTATTTTGCGGAACTGTGCCGAACTCACTCTTAAGTTATTATTATTATATTTAATATATCTATTTCTGGGTATTTGATTATATAATCGATTTAGTAATAATCAGGTTCAAATCGGTTTCTCTTCTCCTCTCATCTCACGATGCGATGCGATACTTCGGTACTTTCTTTTCCCCCCTCCCCCTCCACTTCCCCCACTTCCCGCACATCCACATCCACAAATCCCTCTCCAACCCCTCGAGTCTCGCCACCGAATCCCTTGAAGCAAAACTAGGCGATTCCGACTCTCCATGCATCTGAGATTGGAGATTCGGGACTCCGGGTCAAGCTATGTATGTATACAGTATACCTGGGTAGTTACGGGGTCACCGAGTATTGAAGGATGCTTTGAAATGCGAATTGAATCGGGAGAACATTTGCTTACTATGCATGTGTGGATGGGATTATGATTTAAAGAAAGGCAAGCAGCATGTCATGTTAGAGGGATCTTCTGATATGTGGGCGGTAGAGGTGTTGTTGGTAGGGAAGAGTGATTCGAGGACAATCGGCGGCAGACTCTGACAGATGCGCTTGCAACGAGAGAATTTCTGGTGTCAAGTCATTGATTAAATGGTTCATATACTCGGTATAACACATGCATGTATGCTACACCCAAAGGCCAAACCCAAACCCACACACACCTCCCATCACCCATCCAAACACTGACAATCGCCCACCACGCCCCCTCTGCCCATCCCACTCAACAAACTAGGACATTTAGCCGCCACCCGCCCATCAGTAGCACACTGCATCAGCAAACTCCAAACCCTCTCCACCGTAAACCCAAAATACGGATTATCCGGCCGATCCACCGCGCCGCCTACATATGTCTGATTATGGCTCCATCCATCCTTACTCGTAATGGTCTCCAGCAAGCCCCCGTATATACTCTTGCTGATCCCCCTAATCCTTCTCGCACTGGCTACGAATTGGCCTTTGTATGAGAGTAATATGGGTGTAGTTGGGGAGCAAGAATCGCTGTAGATTTTCTCGTACAGGACGGGGATAGCGTCATATTTGTCTTCCCAGCCCCAGCGGTCGCCACACGTCTCACAGTCGCATTGTACGCCTGTGAAGCCTAGACTCAACATGCCTGTTTCGGGGACTAGGTAATCGTCGATCCGTGGTATGAGTTCGCGCATGTTGTGTGCGTGCGCTTGGATGAACATTGTTTGTTCGGCTAAGCTATCCCATTTATCGACAATGTGGTGGAGATAGGTAGCTCCTTCGCGACCTAGGTTTTCGAGGAATTCGACGGCATTGGCGCCTGTGATTTCTTTGAGCTTGGATAAATCCGCGGTCTGGTCTTTAGTGTAGATTATGACGTTTGGTTCTAGGGTTTTGAGCATTGCAGTGGCCTTGACGGCTTCAAGCATTTCTTTGACTATTTCGAGGTCTTCGTTGTATATGCTTACAACGATGTCGAAGCGTGTTTCGGCTGTGTAGGCTAGGTCGAAGGTGCTGGGTAGGCTTTGGTCGACCGAGTTGACGGATGTGGATGCTAGGAATGATAGAGACCCAGAAAAGAGGATAACTACTATAAGTAATGCGAGTCCGCTGAAAACACCGCTCGGTTTTCGGATCTCGGGACTTGTTGACTTCGGGAGTTTCTTTGAGGCATCTACAGCCTTTGAGACGTAGGCGTGAATTCCGCCCGCTCCAGCTAGTACGAAAGATGCGCTTAAATACGCAGCTATCTGTATCCAGGAAATTACTGGCACTGGATTTGAATATATAGATGCCAATAGAACGAGGATGCTAGATAGAAAAGACACGATATATTCAGTGCTGTGCAAAGGGATATTTGAAAACCGAGCTTTTGGGTCTTGAAAAAATATTGGCGAATATGCCAATAAACTGGTTCCAGAAAAGGCTGCACCAACGATGGAGCAATATTGGACGACTATCAACGCAGTAGTACTCAATGACGTTGGGTAGATAGACTCAATATGCTCAAGGAAGTATCCAGAAATTCCACTGAATAGCATTCCGAACAGAAGAGTCATGATAATGAATCCATGGTAGGCTTTGAGCTTTGCTTGAACTGCAAGATCTGAGCCTGATCTCTCAGAGCCAATAACGAAGCATCCACGAGCAAGGCCGATAAATATAATGCCCAAGACGCCCCAAACCAAGCCCGGAACCATAAGACGATATTCGTTGTAAAGTACTACGGCAGATGCTCCCATCGCAACCAGAGCCTCCCATGGAAGCCGACTTTGAGACCGGGATTGCGAACAGCATGTGAAGAGGACCAAAGATTCTACTGTATATATTAAAGGCTAGTATAATCAGCTGCAATTCGTATTTGATGGCATGCACTACTACTCACAAAAAGCATAACTAGAACTGGAAGACTAGGCATGTGGAGTAGCCCTTCGAGCAGCATAGGCAATGAAGCCGCAGCTGTTACCGCCGCAGGTATCATCGGGGTGCAACAGAAGCTCAACAGAGACCCATTTCCGCTTGGTTTCCGCATGCCTTGTAATATCCTTGCCTTATTCGCAGTGGTAGATTCGGAGCCCATTCGCAGGGCAATTATGTATACAACTCCCAACACCACATAAGATCGGAATGCAATCGTGAGAGCTATATGTGGTCAGGGAATGTTCGAATGGAGAACTTCATTTGTTGTACGTACGGTAGTCTGCGAAGTGTTAGTACAGCTCGACAACTGGGGTGATATTCTTACGGTATACATGATTGATCATAAGTCGCTTCGTTGTGTATATTGCGGTAGCAGAGCATATCATCCAAATGCTATATAATTGCACTTATTAGCCCCGTCCAAATGAGTCTCGAATTTGTATTCCACCTACAAAGCTCTAATAGGACTTGGTTCATTTCTGGAGGCACCAGCCTCGAGGTCCTCCATTTCACCGCCATGATAAACATTCTCGGCCTCTTCCGCGTCGAATCCGCGTAAAGGAGCAAATTCGATGGCTCGAGACTCGGCGGATGTCATCGTTCATGTTGTCGTCGGTCTGTTGCTCGCCATGAAATCGTGTCAAGATGAAATCGTGTCAGGAATAGAATCCATCCCTCGTGCACTGCGGCGTGGCGCAATCCAGAGGCTAGGGAATGCGGCTGCGCTAGACTCAGTTCAGTGTAGCAATACAGTAGTGCAAAGCCCCCATTAACATCAGCACCACTAAAGTCGTCAGCCTTCCCCTAAAACTATGAAACTATGAAACTATGAAACTATGAAACTATGAAACTATGAAACTATGAAACTATGAAACTCTATTGGGAATAATAACATTTTGTTTCTAGTAAATTCAAAACACTTTGTACTTCACAGGACTGTATGTTTCGTCTCTTCCCTAGCTTCATGCTTGGGATTTGAACTCCGGTGCTCCATTGCTCTAGTTATATACGGAGTATCTATCTTCTTACCTATGTCCGCGTAAGAGGGAATATGTTTAGACTAGATTCGAGTTTAATTGCAAGAGAGTTGAGGATGAAGAACAAAAAGGCATGCTCTTCAATTTCCTCCCTGCTACTTAGGAGTACAGCCTGTCCCACTTTCATCTGATCAGTATGAAGTATTGAGTAAGATGACGCGCCAAGATGAACTTTATCTTTCTATACCTTCTTGACTTCTATCAAGTACTGCCTTGAGAAGATCTATTCTGAATTATTACCAACATACTACTATAAACTATGATGATTACTATATATATTCGCAGAATCAAATGACGTTAAAGTCCCTCAGCCTACAAGTAACGGAGCTAGTCCTGTCTGTGCCCCGCCAAAGCTCGCCGAGAACGACATCAACGTCCCCGCATCACAGCTTCACATTGAGCTTCTATACACAACACAAAACCCCGAAGTTGCCTACGATCCGTTCCGAAACACCTATCTCAGCTTCTCCTGTCTTTATGGCTTCCTAGGACCCTTTTGCTTGCATGGTACTGCGCCGACAAACAACTTCGAATCGCCACCTTATGCAGAGGGTCAAGACAGGCCTTGCAGACATGAGATGCTCTAATCCTTTTGCGTTCGCCCCTGTGGCAGTAACCTTTATTACCGCCGTTGTATACCTCGGTATCCTCATTCCACTTCTCGTCATTCACGAAACCGTCCCGCCCGCTCCCCAAAACCCAACACTCTACGGCGGCGGCCTCAATCTCAGCGAAGCCTGGCTTGACTTGGCCGAATTAAGCAACGGCTATCATCCGTTCAACAGTCGCAGAAACGATGAAGTCAGAAATTGGTTGTTGTTGAGGATAGAAGGCATATTGAAAAGCAACGATGCTAGCTGGCAGGCATATGACCAAGCAGGCCTCACACCGGAAGATGGCCTGTACGATACAGAGTCAGCGGATCACGTCTCTCCAGCTCATACCGCGGAATCGATTGAAGACCAGCCTAAATCACCCTTCGAATTGATCCACGAAGACCTTCGAGCACGCTCTACGTCGCCAGCAGTAACCATCTTCAATGATCTCGTTGCCAATTACACAAGTACTGCCCTTACAAGTATAGGTGTCAGTGGACGAAGAGCTGGAATCAGTACATATTTTGAGGGTAGCAATATTATTGTTTACATTCGAGGGACTGAGGATGAGGAAGGTGAGTGGTGGAACTCGGCATCGCACAGGTCAGGCTCAATGCACGGAAAGGGTGGAGTCATGGTCAACGCGCATTTCGACAGTGTTTCGACCGGATATGGAACTACAGATGATGGTATGGGCGTAATTACTGCTTTGCAATTAATCAAATATTTCACGACCGAGGGAAATACTCCAAAGAAAGGAGTAGTCGCACTTTTCAACAATGGCGAAGAAGATGGGCTGTACGGTGCCAAGGCCTTTCTGTCACATCCAATGGCAAAATTTGTCCATACATTCCTTAATCTTGAAGGAGCAGGAGCTGGAGGAAGGGCAACGCTTTTTAGAAGTACAGACACCGAGGTGACTCGTGCTTACGGCAAATCTCGGAATCCATTTGGTACAGTCGTCAGTGCCGACGGATTCGCTCTTGGGTTCGTAAGGAGCGAGACGGACTACGTTGTTTTCCGTGCCGAGGGTTTCCGTGGACTTGATGTCGCTTTCTGGGAGCCTAGAACTAGGTACCATACCGATCAAGATGATGTAAAGCACGCTTCAAAGGACTCCCTCTGGCACATGTTGTCAGCATCAGTCGATACGGTCAGATATCTAGCCTCAGATACTAGCAGTAAATTCGCTGGGCCGCGTGGAGATGGTGCAAGCGGAAAAGTTAACAATGGAAAGGGGAGTGATGGAGTGTGGTTCGATCTATTTGGTCGTGCCTTTGCTGTATTCGGTTTGCGAACACTTTTCGCCTGGTCCTTGACTTTGCTCATCGCCACGCCTCTAATATTGCTGTTGATCTCATTCATCGTGGCTCGAAAGGACAAGATGTACTTGTTCACTGGGTCAGTGAAGTTTGCAGGGTACGAAAGCGAAGCTGTTTCCCTTCAAGGATGGCGAGGTGCTTTCCGATTTCCGATTTCTCTCATTGTCTCTGCCGCCATTACGGTGGGAGCTGCGTTCCTGATTAGGAAAATAAACCCTTTGATTATTTACTCATCTCAATATTCAGTATGGGCTATGTCATTCAGCTTGTTTTTCTGTGTCCATTGGTTCATTATGGCTGGTTGCAACTTTGCAAGGCCATCTGCGCTTCATAGGACCTATGCTCTTATTTGGATGTTTCTCCTCGGCTGGGGAATTCTTGTTGCATCGACCGTCTTTGAAGATCGCTACAAAATCAGCGGAGGCTACATGTTCGTCTTTTATGAGGCGGCAATATTCCTCGCAGTATTTGTCGGTCTCTGCGAGTTATTTGCCCTTCCAACCAAGTCTTCGGTGGTCGAAGAAGCCCTTGATGAGCACGAGACCAGGGAAGGACTCGATGCGGTGCCAAACTCGGAGGCTATTGCTCCTCAGCACACAGAGCCTCAGCATACAGACGCGGGGGACAATGAACCGGCATCTGAGGATGCAACAGAGACTACCCCTCTTGTCGGTGGTAATGGTCATCGCACTCCCTTGGGAGCGACATTTGCAAGAGGCTATCGCAGATCATTGCCAGGGGTGATGGATGGGACCAGCGATGATCATGAAAAGCACCATACCTTTGGCGATGAACAAAGCTGGTCAGGCAATATGCCCACCTGGACTTGGCTTATCCAGTTCATTCTTCTGGGTCCTTTCATCATTGTCATTATTGGACAAGTCGGCCTTCTTCTCGTCACAGCAACAGCTCAAACTGGTACTGACGGTAGTCCTCTCCTCCTACCATATCTTGTTGTAGCGCTATTCTCGATTTTGATCATCCTTCCTCTCGGGCCATTCATGCATCGCATCACTCATCACATTCCAACCTTCCTGTTCCTGGTCCTCATCGGCACTCTAATCTATAATCTCGTTGCCTTCCCCTTCTCGCCTCAGAATAGATACAAGGCCTACTTTCAACAAACAGTCGATCTTGACAGCGGTCTGAATCGTGTCACGCTGGTTGGACTAGAAGAGTACATCCGTGACATCATTTCCGACATACCTTCTGCCGCTGGTCAGACTATCGATTGCAAAACCAACCCAATGATTCGCAGTGGCTTGGACTTTTGTTCCTACGAAGGTCCTGCACCACAAGTAGTTGATAAGCTCCCAATTGGAGTACCACCCGAGAAAGAATACGACAGCTGGCTGACATACAACGTCTCCCGAGTGCCCGGCCAAAACAAAGCCACATTCCACATCAAGGGCGAGGAGACCAAGGCTTGTATCCTCCGCTTCGACGACCCATTTTCTGGCTTTGCAGTCCAGGGCGCCGCAAGCAACAATGGCAAATGGGATGACGTTCCTGAAAGCGGCAGTGACCAAATCAAGCTCTGGCACAGAGATTGGGACCGGGAGTGGGTTGTGGATGTTGAATGGCCCACCAGTGAGGATAAGAACGAAGGCGATGAGGGACGGACTGGAAGGGTGGTTTGTTTCTGGAGTGATCACAACATGCCTGGAACTATCCCGGCGTTGGATGAAGCTCAGAGGTTTTCACCGGGGTGGACGAGTATTGTGAAGTTGATGGATGGCTTGGTTGAGGGTAGTAAGGCGTTTGTGATTTAATGTTTTAGTGTATGGGTGTCGGTCAGGCATGTCTAGGTTTACGGTGCATGGGTAATGCTAATAATGGGAGTTCCAAGATTGCTGAGTACCCACTGGTTGGGCTGCTGTATAAACCTTATTGCTACTCATTTGCGATGCCTCTGCTAGTGAAATATGGCCGCCATTTTGTGTCTGATGCATTCTTCTATAGCAGCTTCAAAACCCCTCCCAGGTAGTGCCTGCGTCTTTTTCGAATTTTCCCGATTTCTAGTTTTGGCAGGAGCGGTGCTGCTTTCGCGCTTACACTTTGCCATTTCCTCGGCACGTTACCTTTGCCCTTTCCGTGCTTACGAGTTGCAGTTTCTAGATATATCCCCATAAGAAATACGATTCAGGAAATAAATGAAATGCAACTTTCAACCTCCCTTTTCCGAAACCCCATTTTGCTGCTATTTTATATTTTATAGAGGAGTTGGATGCTCATATGGCGTCCTTATATTGACTATAACCTGCAGATTTAAAAGGAACTTATTCCTATTTCCCCGGCTCGACTCCGGTCATGCATTTCTGGAAAGTAGGGGTAAGGCGAAAGCCTGAAGCTGCTAACTAGGGAGATCTGGAAAGAGGAGCCGAGAAGGGAGACCTTCTATACTTCTATATACATAAGATGCCGATATTTTGATCCACTGTGGTACATGGGTTACACGCCGATGACTCAAGGCTTGAAGATGGCATCCAAGAAAGGCTGGGTTGTTATCATGGGATTTCACATAACCGTACAGTAAGAATTCTCCTGATAATTTCCTAGTGGATAGCATACTGTAATAGGAAGTCATTATACCGCATCGATTGCACATCTAGTACCCAAATCTTCCGCAAACAATACCGGAAACTTCAATTTGGTAACTTAAAAATAGGGGTTTCAGGGCTCAGCAAAGAAGAAATGTTCAAAGCTTCAAGATAGGAAAATACGAGCGAAGAATCGTAAGAAAGATATGAAACCTGTCATCATAATAAGGAAAAACATTATGTTTCGCGGTCCATGCCTACACAAATTCAAGCATGTCCCGGCTCTTCAGAAAGAGGCCTTTGCCCGACCTTTCTTGTTAGGAACAGTCCCCCTCCTTTTTCCCCCTATCAATTTTGCTAGACATCCACCAATCGCTTGAGTGTGTATTGACTTATTCCAGACACAACGCGCTTGTTCAATGTTCACCAAAGATCCACGAGAGCGTGCTCGCAACGCCCGAAGTTGATATGCCCGAATTCCCAGAGCGACACTCAAGACTTGTCTGCTTTGTTCAAAGTCCACGGGAGATATTATCTACCCCGTGGTACAGACTTCTCAATATCCAGCATCGCCTTATTCATTCGATGCAACAAAACAACAGCCCAAACAAGAAGCGCTGTAAGTCCACCGACTATTGCAAGTAGAACATAGTTCTGATCAATTACAATGCTCCGTACCTCTCTGTGAGTTTCCGCTAGCATCATTGTTTTCTGTTGTAGCTGGTCTTCTGTCCTCGTAATTGTACTGGTTTGAACTTCAGTGGTGGTCGGTTGGGATGATGCAGGTGCCAAGTCCGGTTTTAATAGAAGTCGTCGTATTTTTGATAATTCATCTTTGGGTTGAACCATATCTTGACTTCCGCTCGGAAGATCCCGTGTGCTGCGAGGAAGCAACGGTTCATCAGCAAGAGAGACGTCTCGGGAAGGCTTCGCAGGAAAATCGCGCACCACCAGACTTCTATTTGCGCGAGTTTCATGCCTCTTGAGAATAGCGGATATCTCTGTCTCGTTCTCGTTTATAGCGTGAATATATGCGGTCAAACCGTTCACATCTGTTGCCAGTGTATTGCACCGGTGATCCAGCAGAGTCTTGACAACACTCAAGCAGGGGTATCGGGCAGCAGATATCAGCGGTGTTCGTCCGTATCGAGTCTCGGTTTTTTCGGCGTCAGCACCCAGCTGAAGAAGGAACTCTACAGTTGCTTGCTGACCGCCACATGCTGCAAAATGTAACGCAGTCATGCCATATTCCGCCTCCACATTTATGTCTTCGATGAATTCGTTTTGTTTGAGAAACTGAATGCACACGTTATTGCCATAATGCGCTGCTCGGTGAAGTGGAAGGACGTCCATGAAATCGACACTATTACATTCCATCAATGAAGTAACGTCCCAACGAACATCCTGGTGGAGGAGAAGTTTCCTAATATCGTTCGAGACAGGATGAGTGGAAGCGTGCGCTACCCCACCATGCAGCTCTGCACCTGTCTGATAGATGCTCCATTGTCTAGGAGTAGCTTGAAACAGGTTGTATCTTCATTGGCAGCTGCAAGCTCCAACGGCGTATGCTGATCCTTGTTTTTGGTGTTCAGATCAGGTCGATTCGGTAGGTCTAGGACCAATCTCAAGATTCCCTGCTCCCCAGCACTTGCTGCCTCGTGAATCACGGAGGTACCACCGCTCATCTCAAGTGTCGTTGCGTCATGTTTGATAAGAATATCGGCTATGTCCCACTCTTCTCGTATAGCTGCCCAGAGCAGAGGTACACCGTGGCAGGAGTCTCCAGTCTCGCCTTTAATGTCAACTCTTGCTCCAGCCTTCAACAAGGCAATGACGCATTCTGAAGATGACGCGGTTATCGCCAAATGCAATGCGGTGGAACCAGATCCAAAAATTTGTGCATTGATGGGTACATTGTGCTTTAACAGAACTTTCAAGCAATCAACTGAACCATGGCTGGCGGCTATCATCAAAGGAGTTGTGCCATCTCGGTCTGGTAGGGTAGGATCTGCTTTTGCTTTAAGTAGCTGGCGTAGCAAGACCGTGTTAGAATCCGGACGTGTACAACACAGCTGGAGCGGATTCCTTCTCTGGGAGCCTGTGCACTCATCGATTGGGCGGCTGGTTTTTGCAATCAGCAGCGCAGCAATATCCGAGTCGCACCCATGAAATGCTGCAATATCCAGGGGTATGGCCGGATCGATCGTGTCAAAGGTATTTACATCAACTCCCTTGTCCAACATAGCTTTGGTCGTAGCGCTGGTGGCGTATTGGACCAAAAACCCTGCAGGGTATCGTCCAGTAGACAGACGTTGATTCAACTGGTCCGAACTCATGTGGCTAATGCACATGGCAATTCTTTCATTCCACGACTGCCAGAACAGCTGTGCAGAGTCATCAGCATACATTTTTAAGTTGTGTTCGTGAAAATCATCATTGAAGTCAGCGAATTCGTATTCGGAATCTGGCTTGAAATAGCCATCGATCTCACTGAATGGTGCCCATAAGTTGTCATTCGAAGCTTTTTGAGGCCTCCTCTGTCTTCTGGCAGGAGTAACGAAGTGTCCATCCTCTGTATAAGGTTGTGGTGCTAAATCTTTGCTGTAAAGCGCATCTTCAAACGCGGATTTACTCTTGCTATCCTTTTCGGAGAGCTGTAGGCCAGCTTCGACTAGTTGGAGGATCATTTGGTTGGCGTCTTCAGATGGACCTTGCTCACAGGCATAGTGTAAAGCTGTACCGTTCTCAGCGTCCACCATCTTGATATCACAGCCGCGAGCAATGAGAATTCTAGAGTGCGTCAAGAATCCATGCTGCAAACTAATCATCAACGCAGTCTTGCCATCGTCGTCTTTGTGGTTCGTATCCACGCCATTTTGCTCAGTGATGAAGCTGACTACGTCAGCCCGGTCATTGGCTGCTGCGAGCTGCAACACAGAACGCCCTCTTGCGTTTGTAGAATTGATATCAGCACCTGCTGAAAGGAGGGCCTTTGTCTTCTCGATTATGTCTTCGCTTGACGATTTAGAAACAAGGTGCAACGCGGTTGACCCATCCACAAGTTTGAATGAAAAATCAGCGCCTTTTGCCAATAGAGATTTCATTGCGCCAGTGGATCCATGTGACCATGAAGCATGGTGAATAGCAAGGGATCCATCTCCCACAGGAGCGTTGATTTCAATCCCCTTTCCAAGCAGCATTTCAAGAACGGCAGGTGAACTGCGTTTAACTGCGGGGACTAAGCATGATAGCTTTTGCCATGAAAGACTGCAGAGAATGTCGACATCACACATTGCCAGAAAAAAAACTGCGACTTCATCGCATCCCGCCTCGATAGCGGTCCAAAGGGGAGAAGGTTGCAGTATCCCATGTTCCAGAAGACTTTTTGGTTCTGGTGTTGCTTTTGCTAATGATGTTAGTACTGCAACAGATTCTACATTCTGATACCGCGCCGCGATATGCAGAGGAGAAATTCCGGCTTTGTTCAAGATCGTTGGATCGGAGCATTGCCGAAGTAAGAGCTCCACCGTCTTCAAACCGTTTTTTGCGCTGGCTGACTCAATCATACAACAAGCCTGGTGCAACGGTGTGTCCCCGGACTCATCCTGATGTTTAATGCTAGCGCCACAACGTACGAGAAACTCGATAATTGGAGTGTGATGATATCGAGCGGCTAAGTGAAGAGCCATTTGTACTGCCCCAGCTTGAGTGGTGTGGTCTAACTTCTTTTCAATAATAGCAATGCATTTCTCAACTCGATCGAGTTGGCCATTAAAAGTGGTGGTCTTGAGCTCCAATACCTTGTCGCGCGTATTGCCCAGTGGAGAATCTCCAGAAGTTTCGCCTTCCTCGTCGGGATTTATATCGGAGGTTATTCCAATTCTCGATAAAACCTGGCTTCGAAACCGAGGGAAGTTTTCTCTGGCGTCTTGGTCGAGATTGTCATCTGTTACTCCTTTGAGCAAGACAAGAAGACATGCTTCGAAAGTATCGCCAGTTTTCACTTTACATAGATTCTGACGGCCAGCCTCCAGTACTGCATTCGTTATTCGGGCGCCGTGCGCAAGTAGCATTTCGATCACATCTGGAGTATGCACAGAGCGGAGAAGAACCGTGCTTAGAGGGGACACCTTAAAGTCTCTTGGGAGGTCAAGGGTCATAAAACGATTTCCAAAACTTCCATGACTTCCATTTACTTGCGCACCTCCATCTAGCAGAACCTTGATTGTTTCTCGAGAAGAAGACACATTCCAATATTGTGGCTCTACACTCGAATACTGTGGTCTTACACTTCCTTCGCGATGTGGCAAAAGATCGAAGACAAGCATGGGAGAAATTGCAAAGAGGATGGGCGTGCCTATCTGACTTGCGCTATTGACATCGACATCTTCTTGCCTCAGTAACCATTCGACGAGCTTGCTGAGTCCAAGATATGAGGCGAAATGTAATGTGGTGAGTTCATGGTAGTTTTCTAGGTCCAAGGAATTTTGATCTGCAAAACATTGAGTCCACCAACGGAAATTGTTGCTTTTCACAGGGTCAAAGAGCTTTTTGGCCAAAGCGAAAATGTGGTGATCTTCAAGATAGTCGGAAGCATGAACAGGCCACCACACAGATGCGTATCGAAATGCTTCTTGAACCTCAACGGAAGCTGCCCAGGAAAGTGTATCCGTTTGTTGAGGGGGTTGTGTGGCCGCGAATTCATCGAAATTAAGAATAGTGAGACAAATCTTGGCCAAGTCGTACTCGTCTTTTATAATATCGACGCGGTAGTCCGCGACTGAAGTCTGTTCCTTGGGATTGATAGTGAGAAGGAACTCCTTCACGGTGAAGTGGGCAAGTTCAATGTACTTCATTTCCTGGTCTTTCCATCGAAGCAAACTACTGCACCACCTCATGATGTCGACAATTGTAGTCATAGCGCCATAGTTTATAGCTTTATCGCCATCCTTGATGGACAGAACAGCGAGGAGGACGTCAGAGAGAACGGGCTTGTTGGAGCAGACAATCCATCGTAAAGTGCGTTTGACCAGCTCTTGATTCGACTTCAACTTGACTCTTTCCAAGATACGCTCGTAAGTAGCTGGTAAACCATGGGGCAATTCTTGAAGAGCTTTTCGTCGATCGTCATCGTTGTTCAATTCGCAAAGGTAATCCATTTGACATGCTACCCAGCGAAACCTATAGGCAGTTAATCCTAAATCTATAGAACTGATAGATAAAACTAACATTCCTTCCGCGCCAGTAATGAGGGTTTTCATTATATGTTCCTTCAATTTAGGGTCTCGAATCCTGAGCTGATTCCGAGCACTGCGAGTCTCTATCTCAGCAGCAACATAAAGCCGAAGGTCTCCACTTTGGGCTGCGATTGAGATGTTTGCGTAGTCAGAAAGGCAATTGCGGATGTCTACTTCATCACGACTCGCGAAAAGGGTTTTCAGATTGCCGGTAGAAGTCAAATCGCAAAGCATTTCCAAAGTCTCGACTCGATTAGTTCCGATTTCGTCCAGTCCGTCGATCAGAATCATCGTGTGCTTGAAATGTAAAACCATTGATTTTAGCAGATCACAAAGCTTAGTGGTGGTGACTTCCATTCGAGGTTGTCCTGTAGGGTTGTGTATTTCGTAAAACGCCTCTAGCTCGAGAAAGGCCCTCTCATCTTGAAGAGCTAGTTGTTTCACAAGTGAACTGAGAATGGTGGAGGCAACTTGTGTCTCGGGCTTTTTGTAGTCGCAGAAGAAAAATGCCATGCCTTTTGAAGACGGTTAGAAGCCTGCAGTATGGCTCAATATGAGTAACCCACCGAGTTGGTTCCCTGCTTCAGAGACGAGTCTTTGTGCTTCTTGAATGGCGGTAGCCCTAGCCAAGTAAGCATTTACATCGCGTTTCGAGAAAATTTGCACTCACATTAGTATAGTCTTGCCCGCTCCAGCTGGGAAAAGTTATCAGGAAACTATATGCATCCGAAGAGAGAAAATTGAAGTCTTACGAATTCCGTAAAGCCAGAGCTTTCCATCGACTAATGATAACCATTTTTTAAATTCGGCTCCATCGAGAAACCAACTACCTGTACTAGCCTGTCGAAGTTGAACATTTGACAACTGATACTGGTTATAATTGGTCGTATTTAGTGATTGGATGATTTCCTGTCGCTTCTTATCTGTGCTTGGTTAGTTGTAGTAAAAGAGCAGCACGCGGGATATGACAGACCTAGACTTTTCTCGTCCCTTATCGTACGGTATGACTGGAGTTTCTCGTTAATCCGAGTTATCCCAGTCTGCATGACATCTTGTGAGGCAAGAACAGTTAAATGGGCGGACCTGGAGAAAGTGAATGATGTTAGTGGGTTGCTGTCTAAACAAGAATAAGGAGGTCAATTTACATGTTGTCTACGGAAAGTGCCAGACTGAGAGAAGTCTTGTGCCTCTCTACTTCAAGAAGTAGACTCTTCGTCCCGGCTTTAGTGAGCGGCCACATCGCTCTTTGTCTGGTCCGAGCGGTCGCTGTGTTCTTCTTCACGGCCACTTTGCCGAGTTGTTCATCGACCTTACACAAAGTATACCAACAAGCATATATGTGATGTATCCGTGTGGTGTGTGAAATGCTGGATTGCTCGTGCTCCAGTCTAGTAGCGACTTCCTGCAGACTTTTTAGCGTAGCAGATAGCAACTCAACCTCAAGGAAGAGAGCTTTGATTGTCGCATCGCTGTGCTTGAATTCGGACAAATAGTTGAAGCCGTTCGTCACAATTCCAATTGTGATCGTGATCAAGGCCGTGACGCTCGCAGATATGGAGAGAGGATCCATAGCGAAGAAGCTTGACTGCCAATGCAGATAATCGTGATAGGTAAAAGGTAGCGAGAGTAGAGAGAGAGAGAGAGCAAACAAACGGGTATTGTTACTTGATGGAGTTGATATTTATAAAGTTTCTGGATCTATGAGTAATTTAGCGGAGTCCAAGAGTTCAAGAGCTAGAGTTAGCTTGAGTATAGTGGTAGAGCCTTACCAACGTAGCATCTAGGCCTTGCAGTAGTTGGCCCAGCCTTTATGGAGCTGGGTAAAGCCCAATATATTACCCCAGGGGCTGCATCGCTAAGAAGAATCGATACATTAGAGAAGCTGTAAAAGGGTAGGACTGATTATTCGGGGCGGTAGAATGAAATACGAAATAAAACTAGTAATGTTAAGCTTATTGTTTCCTACAAGGATGAAAATGTTTGCAGTAGTCGCATGTCAAAAACACGCAGCGCGCCGAAGAGCGAAATATCGAACCACTCACAAATCTCGAATCTGTCCACCGGGCAAGTCACCGCGGCACTGAATTAACTCTGAAGAACACTGCGGAACCACCACAGAAGGGGAGTTGCAGAAGGCGTGCACTTTGCTTGTGTAACACCCCAAATTATAGGTAATCCTTGAACCGGGGGCCTCAACGCTGCATCTACAGGAAATGCATTGTGGCGAGAAAAAAGTTGACACAAAGATATCGTTATTGGCCCCAACAGAGCCTCGTGATAGATAGAAAAAGTGGCAGCAATATGATGTCGGAGTGGGACTTCAAAGTCCGACGACAGCGAGTGCCGCTTTTTGTGTCCAGCACTAGGGAGCCAGTGAGCCTCGTAAGGTGCCCTATTCACGATCGTCAGCCACGACAGCTTTGAAAACGCAGTCTTGTACCACACGCGCTCGATGCTCGAAGCTCCGTGTGTGACAACAACATCTTTGGTTGCTAGCCCCACCCGCTGCACACCCGGAGCCGTAATCTGCTTTTTGGATTGAGTATCATGCGCGTGAATCAACTATCATGAGGCGTTCCAGTACTAGAGAGGTTGAATTATGACGCGGAGTGGGTTTCTGCACCGCCGCTGAAGGGCTGTCTTGTGGTTAACGTGGGAGACTTTGTAGAGATGGCGCCGAATGGGTTTCTGAGTACTGTGCATAGTATTGTGAATCGGACGGGGGAGGAAAGGTATAGTATTCTTTCTTTGTTTAGTCCGTTCCAGCGCGGATGTGGTGATTGAGACGTTGTCGGGGTGTGAGGTGTTAGGGAAGGAGAAGTGGAGGAAGGAGCGATTGTTGAGGGCTAGGTATAAGCATCCTAGCGCTGTGAAGGCGAGGAAGAAGGGTGAAATTTGAGGTGTGTGCTGTCCCAGAGAACGTGATATACTTGGCCATCTATGAGCGTCCCATTTGTACGTCAAAATTTTCTCGCATCTCGTCAAATCCTTCCAGCAGCTTCTCTTCCATAGGTTCAAGAACCTGCTCTCGCCACTGTTCTCTCTTCGCCTCAAATTCATCTTTCCTGAACTCACCACCCCAACCGCAAAGCAGATATAGCTCCCTCAATGTCCGTTCTGTCTCGTATCTCTCTCGTTCCAGGAACCACCATCTCTGCCCCTGTTCCTCCCAATCACCCGGAGGCGCCAAAAGATCCCCACCCTCGCGAACAAAACTAATGTCGCCGTATAGATCTAAAGGAAGCCATTCAAGCTGAAGATACTTTGCAGTCCAGCCACCGAAGAAGTCTTCTGGGGAGAATGTTGGGAGGTTCGGTCTCATGCCTTCATAGTCATCCGCCATGGGCTCCCAGGGAACAACTCTCCCTGGAAAACATCAGTAAAACATGCCTTGAACAAGAAGCTAAATCAATTACCTGTTTGAACGTCGTAGACTACGAAAGTTCCATATACTTGTCCCCAAGTCAATACGAGCATATGAGACGGAACTGTTCGTCGCCCTTGGAATAGATCCCGAGCGTCTTCAAATACCCCATCTTCATCGTCTGATTGTCGTAAGTAGCTGAGCTTCGTTGTATTAGACGCTAGTTGGATATCTGAAGCTTCCTCGGACAGATATGGAAGATGGTACATTAGGTCAATGACCTCGTTGTTGTAACCTGTACTTAGTGCACGACCTGCATCAATAGCTTCAGGAGCGTGCATCCCTGTTTGTGTAGAGGGACAGATGATATCCGAAGGGGTGATATAAGAGAGATCAGAAAGGGTGTGGTAGAAGTTGGTAAGGGCTGTGACAAGGGGCTGGTGACGGTACGGTCCGGAGGAACCATCTCCCGCTAATGCCATCTTGAGAAAAAGGGTTCGAAAATGTGGCAAGGGTGACAATGTAATGATATGGAGGATGAATCCCTCGGGTGAACTGGAAAAAAAAAGCGAAATCAAAAAGAGAGCTAGCCTTTTAGCCTCAGGCTTTCAGAATTGCTGGCTCGCAGTTCTTCCACGCTTGTGGTGAGTGGCACAATAACATCAAGTGCTCCAAGGCCACGAGGGGTAGAATGGAAAAGAAGGGTTTTGCGATATGCATGCTATGAAAAGTCCCACAACTATTTCAATATCCCGTAATGGATGGGATTGGCATTATATACGTTTGCTCCCAAGATATCTGTCTTGACGCCCAGCAATGCAGAAAACCCCTATATTCCTGGCGCCAATGCGCCCCCAAGTCATCCCTTTAAAATCTGCAACGAGTTAGCTATGTTTGGTGACAAACCTCGAAAGAATAGTGAACATACCGTATCTCATAAGAACCAGCTCTGGTCATATACCTCACCCATTTGACACTCGAGTAATTACTCTTCTCAAAAACCTTCAAATATCTGACCAACAACCCAGAACTCGTAAACATCAACAAGCTAAAGTTTAGACTCAATGGTGGCCGCGACCATGCCTTTTGGTTCGTCATGCTCGTCAAAGTCGCTTCGGCACTCAATACGAATTCATTCTGTCCCGTAAATCGTGGAATTTTCCATACAATGTTGTTCTCGCTGGGCTCATATTTAGCTTTCCCTTGCGTACAGCGTTCCGTGATTCGAGCCGTGTTGAGCGGTGTAGGGACCCGCACAACAACATTAGTAGCAAAGAGCTTACTGCCGTAATTTGCTCTAATGGCGATACTGAATTCCACCTTCGTTGTGCCCATTTCCTTGACAATGGCGTGTACCTTGAACGGCAGGTTGACATTCTCCGTAGCTCGATAACGCATGAGTTCGAATTCGCCGTCTGGAGGAATGAACGAAATGATACGATCCGTGTCAAACTTGCCCAGCTTTACACATTGGTGAAATTGGCAGTCCTCTAGAGTGACGCTTCCCGCTGCTGCTTTTGTGGCTTTGGTGCCCATTCGATTTCCAGACGGTAGGGAAGAAAGACTGTCGCCGTCGAGTAGCAAACGATCGTTGAGCCCAAATTTGCACTCTGGAGTTCCGGAGAGATAGGCGCGCATGACGATCTGGCCGTTCACATCTGCGCGAAGGACTGTACCGGTAGCGGACATGAGGAGGTTGACGTCCTCAATGACATCGACGAAGGCTTCGTTCTTACGGTACTTGACGTCTGCTTTTCGCCATGATAGTGCGCCTGTTGCTTGCATTGTAATCTTCGCCGAGTCTTCCATTGTCCGTTCCGACTTGACTCCTTCTGTGGTGATGTACATCTTGAGGGTGTCTGTCTCGGTATTCTGGGGGTATCCAAAGTCCAGGATTTCTGTAAAACGAATCAGCGCATTCCCATGCAAAGCCTCTATAGATATTGTGCTGTCCATGACTGACCGTCTAAAAGCTCATAAACAAGCACAAAGTTATTCTTCACGGCCTCCTCATCGAATTTCCCAAAATATCCCTTCCCAAGCGCAATCAACCTATACAGGAACTCAAATACCAGCGCGGCATTGGCATTGCTCTTCGTGATGGCGACCAAATAAATGTTTTCGTGCTTGACATGGCTGAACGTCGTACTTCCCAGTGTAAGGATAGGGGACCGGACTTGGGCATTGGAGATGACTTGGATGCGAAAGACGTCTGCGAGGCGTGGGCGACAGTCGTTGCGGAAGGCACGGAATATGAGGTTCTCGCCCTTTTGGTTGAAGATTAGGATGCCGGACAGCATCTTGAATCTTGATCGCTGGCCGAGAAGGTGGTGGTGGAGAGGGTTGTACCGGTAGTTTGGTTGATTTGGTGTTGTTTTATTAGGAGGGGGCGCGGAGTGAAGCTCCAGCTCGGCAGAGCTGCCGCTTGATTGTTCCGGGATCGACTCAGGGGCCGTGCGCCTTGTCATAATCCAGTTGTGGGACTGCATTTCTCGACTTATTCTTTTCGTGCAAGTCAAGTCTCTAAGTCTCTAAACAATGTATACAATCATTATCATCTGGCATCAAGAAAAGCATATCACTGTGTGAGACCTCGAAATCTTAAGGGGGTAATCTGCTAGCTATACAGTACAGTGAAGAGGTATTGACTAGAGAATCCTCAAACAAAATGCATTAACACTCCCATATGCAACCTCCCCGTCTAATTCACAACCGTCTCTTAAATCAAATCCTTTCGTACAAACTCGGCATGCAACGTCTTTCCAAGCATAGCTGGACTACGTTCTACGATAACACCGGCAGCCTCAAGAGCTGAGATCTTGGAGTCAGCTCCTCCCTTTCCACCGCTAACGATAGCACCTAGTTGGAAGTGTTAGTGGAAGCCCAGAACTATACTTTAGGGGAACATACCGGCGTGACCCATTCTCCGTCCTGGTGGAGCAGAGATACCAGCGATAAAGCTGACAACTGGTTTTTGTGCCGTGTTGTACTCCTTCAAGAACTCGGCAGCATCTTCCTCGGCAGATCCTCCAATCTCACCAATCATGATGATACCATCCGTCTCCTCATCTTCCAAGAAAACCTTTAAACAGTCAATGAAGTTTGTTCCAGAGAAAGGATCACCACCGATCCCAACGACGAGCGATTGGCCGAGCCCGGCTTGTGTAGTTTGATTAACAGCCTCATAGGTCAAGGTCCCAGAGCGAGAGACGATGCCGATGCGACCCCTCTTGTGGATGAATCCAGGCATAATACCGATCTTGCACTGTCCTGGTGCAATGATACCGGGGCAGTTAGGTCCAACCAAACGAGTCTTTCCTTGTGTCTTCAAGATATCCGTGATGCGAACCATATCTGCCTTTTATTAGAATCTCAAGTGTATATTCGAAGTCATCAGACGAACCGTGTTGTGGGATACCCTCGGTGATACTGATCCTGTTAGTGAACTTCTCATCACATGCAAATTGGGTATTACGTACCATACTACCAACGGAATCTCAGCAGCGATAGCTTCTTCAATACCCGCTGCAGCGACAGGAGGACTAGCAGGTCATCAGTCAACAGCCGTCCCTTTTATACTTCATATCGAGGTAATCCTTACGGCACAAAGATAGCTGAAGCAGTAGCTCCAGCTTGCCTCACAGCGTCTGCAACATTCGCAAAGACTGGAAGACCAAGATGTGTTTGCCCAGCCTTCTTAGGATTCGTTCCTCCAACTACTTGAGTACCTAGATTCCCTATCAGACATGCTTCATCTCGTTGCGCTTGGGCGACACGTACCGTAGGCGATAGCTTGTTCGGCGTGGAAACTGTAATAATCTGATCAGCAAAGAGATCCAGACTCGATCTCCTAGACCGTCAAAGCACACACCTTCCCTGCTTGCCTGTGAAGCCCTGGTAGATAACCTTGGTATCCTTAGTGATCCGAAGGTTTTCGGCAGTCGAGGTATATGCTGCGGAAGCAGTTGAGTAGCCTTGTCGGCGCACTGCAGCCTGCATCAAAGGCCGGGCGCATCTTGAAAGGGCCGACATCTTGTCAGGGACAATTGATGTCAGAAGGGTAGAGCTGAGAATAGTGGATTGAGCGGTTTTGTTTTGGAGTTGTCGACACCTTGAAAAGAGAACTTGAAGCTCCAAACACGGGTCTTGGAAGCGGATCAATCACGCGGAATCTTCCGAGACTGGAACCCCAAAAATATTTCCAAAGTCAGGGGTCAAGTTACATTCAAAATTACCCCACCATTTCGACACCGTATTTCCAACAACACGCCTGCGATCCACGAATTTCCTTGGAGCTGGACTTTGGGTCGTTGTTGGATAACCGGAAGGGAAAACATTGCAATATGGCGACAATGACCGAAGTCATGACGGCGGACGAGAGGCAGAGGAAGCCCAGAGATCCAAATCTACCTCCAGAGAACGAACGATTCATACGAGCTTGTTCAGATATTGTAAGCTTTCTGGTTCAAGACCATGAAGCGCAGCAAGATTCATCGAAGCCCCGAAAAGATGTTAATCTAAATGCTCTGCGATCCAAGATGTCTAAGAAGCACCGATTGAGCAATATTCCACCACTTACTGCAATTATTGCTGCTATACCCGAACATTACAAGAAATATATCCTGCCAAAATTAATCGCAAAGCCAATCAGTAAGTCCTCGATTGTGTGCCTACGCTGTAAGATTCTTACATGTTGTAGGAAGCGCTTCAGGTATTGCTGTAGTAGCTGTTATGTGCAAACCACATCGGTGCCCTCACATTGCATACACTGGCAACATCTGCGTATACTGCCCAGGAGGTCCCGATTCCGACTTCGAATACTCTACTCAATCATACACGGGCTACGAACCTACATCTATGCGAGCTATTCGAGCACGATACGATCCGTTCGAACAAGCACGAGGGCGGGTGGACCAAATAAAGTCTCTGGGTCACAGCGTGGACAAGGTCGAATATATTATAATGGGAGGAACGTTTATGTCTCTGTCCGAGAGCTATAGGGATGGATTTATTTCGCAGTTACACAATGCGCTCAGTGGATACCAGGGGAACAATGTGGATGAAGCTGTTCAAGCCGGAGAAATGAGTAACATCAAGTGCGTTGGGATTACAATCGAAACTCGACCGGATTATTGCTTGCAGCCGCACCTGTCTGCAATGTTACGTTATGGCTGTACGCGACTTGAAATTGGAGTTCAGTCTCTTTACGAGGATGTTGCACGAGATACAAACAGAGGACATACAGTTGCATCTGTCGCCGAGACTTTCTGTCTGGCAAAGGACGCAGGTTTCAAAGTCGTCAGTCATATGATGCCAGATTTACCGAACGTTGGAATGGAAAGAGATTTAGATCAGTTCAGGGAATATTTTGAGAACCCAGCATTCAGAACAGATGGATTGAAGATCTACCCGACACTTGTCATTCGAGGCACGGGACTGTACGAACTATGGCGGACAGGACGATACAAGAACTACACGCCAAATGCTTTGATTGATATTGTTGCTCGAATACTAGCTCTCGTTCCACCGTGGACTCGTATTTACCGCGTTCAGAGAGATATTCCAATGCCATTAGTCACATCTGGAGTCGAGAATGGAAATTTGCGAGAGTTGGCTTTGAGCAGGATGAAGGATTTTGGAACAACTTGTCGAGATGTCAGGACTCGAGAAGTAGGAATCAACGAGGTTAAGCACAAGATTAGACCATCTCAAGTCGAACTCGTCCGCCGAGATTACGCGGCCAATGCTGGTTGGGAGACTTTCTTAGCTTATGAAGACCCAAAGCAAGATATTCTTATTGGTCTCCTACGCCTACGAAAGTGTTCAAAGACGCATACCTTCCGCCCAGAGCTCACCGGACAGCCTACTAGTCTGGTTAGAGAGCTCCATGTTTATGGAAATGCGGTCCCAATCCATGCTCGTGATCCCCGGAAGTTTCAGCACCAGGGCTTTGGTACCTTACTGATGGAGGAAGCCGAGAGGATCGCGAGAGATGAGCACGGTAGCAAGAAGATAAGTGTTATCTCTGGGGTTGGTACCAGAGATTATTATAGGAAGCTGGGGTATTGGCTTGATGGTTTGTTATTGCTGGCTCTTACGACTCTTTCTCTTGAGCTGACTTGAACTAGGGCCATATATGAGCAAGATGTTGAAGCCTAGGGATGACGATGATAGCGATGATGACTTCTGAGATTAGCAGCAGTTCACAGCGATCACGGTATAAGATACGCCCTATAAAAGGACAGGCTTATTCCATAATCCCCTAATCGAGACCGAAAACCCAAATATGGCCCGATAGGTATCTGGAGGCCCCCGCAAGAATAGCAAAGGCGACTGTGGCTTGATTTTCAAGTTTATATGCTCCGGATACACCAAGCTGGCCTCATAAATGCCGACGCCACAGGAGATGCCAACGACCCACCTACACTTGACTCATGAAAGTCAATTCCTCGGAGAAAACATTCTGCCAAACAATCGGACTTTAGGTAGACTAGTCGGACGGGCACAAAAGAAGTAGAACACCGTTGCAGATCTAAAGAATATAACCTATTCTCAGATTCGAATACAATCACCGTGCAGCGTACTTTTTGTTTCCGAAACTGTTCGCATCATCTCTTGAATTTGCTTATTGCGGCGACGTCTGTAATAACAACTATATTTTCGAAACTTGAGAAGCTAATACAGTGGCTATTTTTACTTCGTTATTGATATGCGGGGCGTCATCAAGCGTTCTACCTGATGCCTGGCATATACCCCTAGCACAAGGTGTGCCATCTTCACTCCGTAGTCGCTGCATGAGGTTGACAACGGGGTTTTTGCGTTGCGTTACCTGATTACATTAAAGGTCGTTCTCTCGTTCTGCCAAGATTGATACTTTCCAGTTTGGTTTCGTCTTCAGCATAACGCGTTCAGTCTATCGAGAAAAGCGAACATTCACAGTGGGAAGAAAGGAGTGAGCAGAAGGGAGGTGAATAGATAGGTAACGAGATGGAATACAGCGCGAGAAAGGCATCAGTTTATAATGTGCTAGGCAAAGTAGGACATCAAAATCGAATGGGCATGAAACTGGTGGGATGGTGGAGAAAAAGAGAGGTATCAGCTTACAGTAATTTCATTTGTACAATACAAGGGATTACGATAGGTGAGGGGGGATATCCAGAAAGCAAGACTATCTGCTCGCTTGCTTGCACAATAAAGTACCTACTCCTGAAGGGACGAGTGCGCCTGACTGGAAGATTGAAATTTCGCACCTCTCAGGGGATCTTAAAACCCTTCAATTGCCGTAATACCACTGGCATTTTTTGCTCGTACAATACCAACACCTCCATTCCACCAGGTCACCAGGTCAAGTCTTGAGTCAAAAATCACGTGGGCTTAGATTACTGTGGGGGCGGAATAGAGTTTCATCTCGGCTTCCTTCAGCCTCCACTCTGTTTTTGTCCAGCCCCAGCCTTCTTTCTCTCATATACACCACACCCTCGATTTTCTCTCACAATAAAACAAAAACACTGCCTGTAACCTTTCCTATACATACTTCATGCTTAACAGGACTAATCCCGTACAGCTTCAGAGTGCAAGATGCATTCTTTGATGGTGAATGACTTTGTATCGAAATTTTTGGCGCGGCCTGGTGGGCCCTCGAGTTCGATTTCGCGAGACACCCGCGAACTACACTCTCAAGTCTTCTGACCCTTGATATACTTGAGCTTCTCCATCACGGCTCACATTCGTCATGGAGGAAGACGGAAAACCCGACGCGCAACAAGACCTACCGCATGAGACATGGGCAAATAACCTAGGGTTTGCCTCGGAATACATGAAAGCTGCTCGAATGAAGCACGATCCTCCCGAAGACGCCGCATTTGACTTCGAAATGCCTTCTAATCATGGCGCAGAACGATCACCGATTAGATCTCTAACGCCGGAGACGCCAGAAGAGCCTGCGAATGTCGCGTCCATTGAAAAGACCACCGCTGCACGGCGGAAAACAGGAGAAGTACTCGATTACTATGAAAAATTTAGAGATATCAACGATACAAATTGCAAGAGCATGTGTGACGTGGCTTCTGGACTTGAATGGACGCTGTTCTATTTGGCTCGTGACCTATCCTGGGATTTGAACCGCGAAGGCGACCCTACTTTTGGTAACATGATTTTGGAATTGCAACAGTTTAAAGTACGCCTCGAAAAGCTACTGCAACAAGTCTTGAAAGAAGACTCTACTGAACTCCCAAGGAGAGCTAGCAGGCCAGCATCTGTCGTTTATAGCGTAAGGGCGAATGGGGAACGCAGGGCATCATGGACATGTTCCTTTCGGCAACATATGAGTTTGAAAGTTATGCACTCGATTGAAGAGCTCAAACATCAGATCGAATCTATCATAGATGTGCTACATTCGTATGTCTCCTGTGGTTTGCTGTGACCCTTCACAAAAACTGTAAACTAATTTCACTTTCCCAATACAGAGATCTTGACAATTCCGGGCTTAAGAACTTTCCCGGACACCAACATAAGAGCGGCCAAAACAGGAAAACATCTCTCAATGCTACATCACTCTCGCAAGGCTTTGGTTCTTCCAATATATGCAATGACTGTTCGAAAATGTTTGAACTCCGGGAGACGTGGCACATCAATTTACGGAGACACGAGTTCTCACCCAAGATTCGATTAAACACCAGCGTCAAGAAGCTTTATGAGGCTACCAAAAATGGTTGTCCATTCTGTAGGATTCACCATGCCAGACTTCTGTCGTCCCCATCAAATTATATTTGGGAGATCGCGCGTGCGGAAGTCAACTGGTGGAAGTTCTGGTCTGAACATTATACATACCAGGAAGAAGACCACTGCAGTTCATTTTCATTAAGCAAGGATTTTGGGGTTACTTATTATAGTTTAAGTGGGACCAGGTACCCAAACAACCTTTTTATCACCAAAGATGTCTCAAAACAGGAAGCAGGTACGTGAATCATCATATTTGTGAAAGCATCTCGTCGTTAAACCCCCGGTGAGCTAAATTCAGGACAGCTCGAGCTATAGCGCCTTCTACAAATTCGAAGGAGAGTCTAACTGTTGCAAAATCATGGATACGGAATTGTCTGAGCAATCATGAGCTGTGTAGCCGCAGAACAATCCGAGACATATACGTACCTTCGCGCCTTATTTTTCTCGGTGTTGACGATATAACCAGCCCCAGGATCATGGAAAAAGCACAGATCCCACTAGGAGTCAAATATATGACACTTTCACATACTTGGGGGGAAACTCGTCTCATATCTCTCACCACAGCTAATTATGAAGAATACACTCGTCAGATCGCCAAGAATTTATTTCCGAAGACGTTCCTCAACGCTATGGAAGTGACTCGCCAGTTCGGCGTATTTTACCTATGGATAGACTGCCTTTGTATCATACAAGATTCCGTGGATGATTGGCACGCGGAATCTTCTCTGATGTCTAATGTGTATAGTGGCTCTTGGTGCAATATTGCTGCTACACGCGCTGAGAATAGTGACTCTGGATTGGTAGGCTTATTCTGATACAAAATTGCTGTCTTCCTCTGGGAGCTGAGGAGCTGGGAGCAGTTTTAGGAGCCAATATTCCGGCTCCCAAGACAGGTCCCTGGCCCCTCGGCTCTCTCCAAGCCCTTGACTTCTTACTACGCTAATTCGTCGGACCAGTACGCCGAGAGAGATCCGTCAGATATTCGAGGTTGCGTCGTAAAGAATCAACATTCGGGAAGCATGTTCAAGGTTGAGGTTGCATCCTATGGTTCGAATGAATGGGAACAAGCCATCTCGAAATCTCCACTGATGGGACGCGGTTGGGTGTTACAAGAAGCCACTTTAGCACCGAGGACACTTCACTTTGGTCGCGATCGACTCTATTGGCAATGTCCAACACAAAAGGCGTCGGAAGATTGCCCTTTGGAACTACAAGTTAATCGGATGCGCTATGATAAAGCCGTTTCCTTGGAAAACGAGGACGACGACAAACATTTCTTTGGTCCTCCCGGCTGGGCTTCCATAGTTCACAAGTATTCAAGATGCAACCTGAGTTTTCCGGCTAAAGACAAATTAGTCGCCATATCAGGTATTGCAAAGAAGTACGGGGTTGAGGATGATTATCTCGCCGGCCTCTGGCGACAAGATTTGCTACTCCAACTTACCTGGAGGGCCTTTACAGGTATAGGTCGAGCTTTCAAAAACACCGAAAGACCTTGGCAGTACCAAGCCCCATCGTGGTCATGGGCATCTGTTAATAGAGAAATCAAATACGGCTGGCGCGAAAGCACCTTGACGCGGATCCAAAAAGTTGCGAAAATCATTAGCATCGACGTTGAGCCAGTATCTGAGGATAAATTTGGCCAAGTATTAGACGGCGAAATTCGAATCCAAGGGTCCTTAGCGAAGTTTCAGTACAATGGGACGTCTATTCCACGCGACAAATGGTCGGCTTTTTTCGGAGGTCGGACGTGGCCTGATTTACACAGCACTTCAGAGCTCAAGCTAATACTGGAGGAAGAAGTCAAGAACTACAGCACCAGTGTTCCCTGTGACATGGATTTTCCAGAAGAAATTGCTGATGGGGATACATTATACTGTATGCCTATATATTATGAACGCGAAAGTTCTTTAGGTACTCAGAGTACTGTCCACGGCTGTATGCAAATTCTCCGAGCAGTTTATTTTCCTATTCGGAAGTGTTTTCGCGTTTCAGGCTCCCAAAGCTCTCTTTTTAGTTATCTCGGGAGTTCTGAGGCCTGAAATTCTCCTGAACTCCCAAAATGTTTCATGATTAGGCAATGCTAACTCCAGAAACCTGCAGTGATTCTTGAACCGACTGGAATCAATGATGGCGAATTCTACCGGAGAGGGACGATCTTATGGGGAGAGAAGAAGATGGGAGGGTTGCGAAATATTTTTATCTTAGAAGAATGCTGTCGCGATTCTGAGAAAGAAATACCTTCGGAGTGTTATAAGTCGAGGGATAGGTGGAAGCATGACATGCCGATGTACACGATTGCTTTGGTCTGAGGATCTATTTTCCCGGGTACCTCGAGTCAGAATGTTGTTCAGACCCCACACTTGGAATTGGGTCCCCTGGGAGACATTAGTTCTAGCACAGGCGGAAAAATATGGTCTGGGTAGGAGTGAGGAAAGTTTCATGGATTCGCCTCGCACAACATTGAACATTGGACGACCGCCGAGGGCAAGGAAATGACAAGAAATACCCCAGAGTCAGATTATGGACTTGGGCTTCGATAATGGTACGATTTCTTTGTCTTCTGACAGAAACCCAGTATCCGCACTCGTCCGGCTCTTCGAAACATTGCGGTTCATAAACTCCATATCCAGAACACCCTTACTAAGCTTCCATCCTGGCAGACATACCCACGTTTTGCCAATCCTCTTCATTTCGCCAGAATTTTCCTCGCCATCTACTCGAAACCCCCGACTTTTCATCCGTCCTCAACATGAGTCACGGATCCCCGCTCTACACAACACAACCTACTCAGCTATTGCACTTCATACCTCCAGCTTTACGGTATAGACATAATTCTGGCTCGTCGATGGTGGGGGCATCTTGAAATATTTGCGTAGAGGAAAATGAGGTGTTTGAGAATACAATGGGCTCGGTGGAGGAGAGAGTTATTTCATTGCTTATTGACGACATGTTTGTAATTTTATTGTGAGGTTTATGGTGCGATAAAATAGTTTTGTATCTGTACTTTTTTCCTCACGGAGTGTTAGTAGATGGGTTAGTTGGGTTACTTGAGGGTGAGGTTTCATTACTTGTCGATAACATATTTGTGGTGTTTTAGAAGGTTTATGGTACGGAAGGATAAAATTGTTACGTGTATTTGTACCTTTTGCTCCAAGTCGGGAGTGTAGATTGCAAGATAATTTTGATTCTTTGAAGGGGAAGATTTGGATCTGGGCGATCTATGTCTATATGTCTATTTGCGGCTTGGAATTCGAGTGGCTGTGTCTAGTGACTCAGCTCGATGCATAAATGAAGTTCTACCTTTTTGAGAGTCATTGGGTTTACGCCCCAGGCCCAAGTGCAGGCCCACTGGGTCCTGCCCTCGATAGGGGTAGAATACCGTATTATTCAAGAAGATGCTCGAGGGTTTCAAAGGCAAGTTCAAACATATCTCACGATTACCATTGATCGGGATTCCAGATATCTATATTGAATCCCCAAGAACAGATTCGCCGGTTTATTGTTCGTGGAATCTCTTCGTATTTACTTGGCTATAATCAACTCTCTAATCTCAACGCCTGCTCTCGGAATTCACCTTTCATCACCCTCCATAATGCGCACTAAATATCAT
>QGML01000043.1:0-35717 GCA_007825375.1 Lachnellula willkommii | reverse complement strand
CGTCTTTTCCAGTTAACGAAAACAACAAACAGGGGCCGGCTCCCTTGCTTCTAGAAATCAGAGTCAATTTAGCTGACCCCCCTTTTGCCGCCAGACGGACTGCTTTAGGAATAGCGTCATGCAAGCGAACTCCGTATCGGTCAGCAAGCTTAGGCAAATACAACAGCCTCATTTTTACTTGTGCAGTTAGTTGTTCCTCTTCATTTCCCGAAATACTTGCCAAGCATAACAGTGGTGAGATGAGAGCAACATGTCTGCCAAGTTCAACTACAAGAACTTGACAGCTTCCGACTCGATCAGGCTGCTCCTTCTTCAGCCTCGAGCAGCTGCCAAAGACGACGAAATACATTGTAATCTTCAACACACCACTCTATCTGAGTGTCAAAATGATCTCACATCTCACTACATCGCACTGTCATATGTCTGGGGTAATCCGAAAGAACAAGGCACGATATTTGTGGAGGGCGTTGAACGCCACGTGACCGTCAATCTCTTCCGTGCTCTACGTTCTATTCGACACGAGTCAAAAGAGCTTCCTCTTTGGGTGGATGCTGTTTGTATCAACCAGCAGAACCCGAAAGAAAAAAATCAGCAGGTTCGGTTTATGGGGTCCATCTACGCTGCTGCGACGAACACTATCATCTATCTGGGAGAATCCGACCAAAATTCGGATCGGGCTATGGAGGCGTTGAGCTCAGATGTCTCTTCTCCTTATACTCCTATGTATGATGAAACCATCAAAAGCTGCATCGTTTCCTCAATCCTCTCTCGCACTTGGTTCACCCGTGTCTGGGTACTTCAGGAGTTGGCACTATCGCAAAACCCAATAATCCAATGCGGTCAATCCCGCGTGAACTGGGGAAGACTCCCGAGCTTTTTGTCTCATATAAACGAATATATGAATCAGCGGGCAAACGTTGCCAGCAAACCGCAGCCACAACTTCCCGATGGTGAGCAACTCATGATGGACATGCAGGAGGCGCGGGAGAATATTCAGATTGGCAACATCAACAAGAAACTCGTTCGAAAGCACCAGACACTTCTTGATCTAGTGCGTTCACGGAGTGGGCTAGGTGCCGAAGATCCTCGAGATATCATATTTGCCCACATTGGCATGGTCGATCATGTCAGTGGAGATCAACTTGACTTTAGAGCACCAAGTCGAGCTGCTACACGTCCGAGCTTGGAGGAGGGTTTGAAAAACAAGCAATTGGCTTCAAGTCCTTCACAATTAAATGTAGTGCCAACACAACAGAGTTCAGCATCCGCAGGTGCTGTCTCACAGATTGACTCGAACTGGACAAGCCAAGACATTGTTATCGATTACAAGAAGACGGTGGCAGAGATTTACAATGAGTTCGCCCAGAGGGCCATTGCAAGCTCCGGCCGTCTGTCCATCACTCAGCACATTGAAACCACTTACCCACAAGCGCGGTTGCCCGGCCTGGCATCATGGGCACCAGACTGGACATTGCGAGAACATCAGCAAATCGTACCCATAATTCCCTTCATAAAAGTGCCCAATCTCATAGACTATCCATACCAGTTGGAACATACGTTTGTCCAAGGAAAACCCGTTCTTGGTTTACTTGGGAGCCCCTTGTCTTGTATCCGAAGTACCAGTCAGTTGATGGATCTAAACAATTGGAACTATACGCTAGACAGCGATACTGATAAGCGGCTTTTGAATCGTTGTATGGCCGCAGAGATTGGGCTAGTTACAGAACCACATGTTATGTTGTACCGGGCTATTTACGAGCGAATACGGCAAAATCTGGGACATGAAGTGCTCCTTCCTTTAACTGGACGGAAAATTCGCGACTACTTCTACGGCCATACGGATGATTCTGTGAAACGGAACAACATCTTATGGGCTCTAGGACTTTCAGAAGTTGATTCTATAGCGACACTTTCAATCGCGGACTACCTAGTCAGATCCACCAGAAAACAGGGCGAGAGGAGTATCATTGAGGGTCGTCGTGTAGCTTTGCTGGAGAATGGCTTGAATGCTTTGGTACCAGCGTGCGCCAAAAAAGGCGATCATTTGTTTTTTACCAGTCTACTTGCACCCCTTGTTATTCTTCGGGGATACCAAGGTCCCGACGACACATCTGCGGAGTCTAGCTTGAGGAATTTACTCGGTGGCTATCCCTTTCCATCATCGTCGTTGCAAGTGCCAATAGCGCGATTGCCTGTTCGCCATTATACTTTCGTTGGAGATTGTTTTGTCGATATGAAGACACTAGTACGCGGTAAAGAATACCAGGAGGCGAGGAGGGATCATCAAATTGTTGCGCTCCATTGAGGCTCACGAGGAGAGCGCGCGTTGAATTTGGGGGTATAGATGTAAGCCTGCCTGAAGAAGTTCATTACTCGTAATTTACAATCAAATGCTGAAGTTTTCCAAATCCCCAAAATCAAAAGAGCGTACCATTTATTTATTTCCTCTGCAACAAAAGGAGCACAGCAGATTCTAATCATCTACAACGAACAAGGTCTCACAAAGCTAGTAACCTGGCCTTGAAATTAATCTTAGCACTCACTCATCAAACACCGCATTACCTCGAGCATCTAAATTCCCATAATCCATTGAATGATGAATCTGACCCTTCCATGGCTGGCAAAAATGTCGTCGATCGTCGATCCTCGAAGCGGACCTGAAGCTCCAAATTCTGCATAAAGCTCGCCACGAGGCCAGAACATCCCGCTAGTTATACATGCTCTCTGCCATTCTGGCTAGTGGAACGTATAATAGCTATAGGTAAGCATTTTGATCGATCGAGCTAGTAGGTTAAATGTTATTTGTATGGGTATGAGTATGGGTGGGTATGGAAGCAGATATTTACGGAGTAGAGGAGAGGTTTTCATGGGATGGTGGATGGTATTGGCGGAGCGGAGGCGGAGTACGCTAGTGAGCGGGTTTTGTGTAACAGTTGAATACCGGTAGTTTACAAGGAATGGGTGTTTCATGAAAATCGATGTGGATTAGTAATCTTACCATAATATAACGACACTTCTCGCCCTCTTGAGTCCTGCTCTTTATTCCTGTCCACGGTGATGAGATGGTCAGTGGACCTTTTTTGGTAGACCTGTATTTATTCCTGGTATGGCGATTGAGGGGCATGGGCTACGCACATTGGTCTTGGGCCACGTTCGTTCCAGGTGACCCGTCTCATTCTCAAACAGGGTGGGCACAATTCTCGACTCTGAGGGAGGGAGGGAGCCCTTCCTCGGCCTATCTAGAAAAGGCTTCACATCACATTGCCCGCTTCTCAAGCGGCGATACCTGACTCCCTAGCCTTGAGGAAGTTATACTTAGTATGCTCACCCACAGTTTGTCCACAAGACATGGATTTTGGCTAAGGGGAGGCTTCTCTACAGTTGTGTTATATTGCAGTTATCCCCTGCTTACATTTTGGTATGCTGAAAAGAGTCTTCCAGCGGTGCGGAAATATTGATCCCAGTCCGATATCACTGCGAGCTCTCTCGAATGCCGCTCTACACTTTCCTCCTCCCAACACAATCCTCTTCATCGGGGCTTACCCTGGGTATTCATCACTTTATCGCCCGAGCTTATCGCATGCCAACTATTGCCTAATTCCAACTCATCATTCGCCGTGGTGTCCTAAACTAACCGCAGAATCAGATGCTTCTGGAATCAACGGTCCAGGTTTTCGGCCATAGCATACAATGCTATGCATCGACAAATCAGCATTTGGCCTCTCCTTTGGAAGAAACGTCCTATACAGTAAGCGAAAGGATACTCACAATTCATAGTAGGTGTGATATCTCAAATCCCGCACGTCATTCCTCATCTTCACCAAAAACATTTCTGTTTGCGCTTGGGTCCAGCCATACGCCCTAGAAAAGGCTCTCAGGCTGAATGCTGATGCTCCTTGAAGCAGGCTTTGCATTTCCAGAGCACCTAACATCTTCGTCCTTTTATTTTTGGGCCACGATGATGTGGGCACCTTGTAGCGCACTTCCGTCACGTCCTCGAACCCTGCATTCTCCATGTACTTTTTATAATTCTTTGGTTCTCGGAGCGACCATCCGGCAATTTCAGAGGCGTCACAGACCTTTTGGCTGAATTCTCTGATACCTTGATCGGGGGGTGTGCTGTCATCGTCGCATTGTGCTTCTGGAAGGAGGCATTGTAGTTCAGTGTAGCCACCAGGCGTCGTGTGCCTGCGTGCAGATGGTTCAGAATAGGAATACCAGATGAATACGGCATGAAAAGAGAGGAGAATATACTCATAGCATGAGTTGACTAGATTTTGCCAGTCAAGAATCGAAAAAAGAAAGTCGCGGGCGTGGATGAAGTCAAATTTGCGCCCGTACGTCCACGGTTCTTCTACATCATCAATCTCGAAGCGGCAATTGGAAGGAACCCTGCGCGCCATTAGCAAAGCCATGGAGCGGGCGGGTATAGATATACCATTGCGGCTGGATAGGTGCCAGATCTACACCCAGCACTTCTGCTGAGGTATAGGCGTCTGCCATGTCTATCGCCCAGATGCCTTTCAACCCAAACAATCAACGCCTGATTGCCTGAAAGATATCGAGGTAGACTTACCACTGCCGGTACCAAGGTCCAATATACGTTGTGGGTTCGGCTGAATTGGGGCCAGGAACAGCTTTTCGCCCAGCAACATTGTGTATAATCGATGTTTCAGGTCGATCCGGTCCAATTCCTCCTCGTCAATCGGCATGCCATACTCTGCGAAACATTAGCATCTGCCCGCTGTACATGTAGATGCGCACGCGACAGGGGTTCCCTTGCCTGCTTTCCCATATGCCGCATATCTCCTTCCATACTCATCAACGCCTTCCACCAGGCTTGAAGAGATGGATGCCGTGGAGCTTTCGCTATACCGGTAGATGCATTGTCAGCTGCAGGAACATGTTCCACGACATGGCGGGGCGGTGAGACATACGCTGTGCCCATGGAAGCACCCTCATCATCAAACTATGCGGTTGTTAACATTTGCCCTTGGCTCGTGCGGCTTTTTGCGCAACGACGTACATCAAATTCATCCGGTTCGATATTATTCGCGGCCATGGTACATGCAGGTTATACAGTTGGAATAGGGTCTGTGGAATGGTTTGACAACTTGGCGCAGAGGGGGCACACGATGATCAGCGCAATAGTTACGCCCACTCAGTAAAGAATTACTCGTACGTTGAGTGGTACAGTATCATTCGCCCATTCGGCACGGCCCGTGACCCCGCGCCGCGCTGATGACCTCGTCGTGTTGCCGAGTACCGTACGAGTACCGTACCGTACTCCGGAGTACCGTACCGTACCGTACAGTTCACTTTGCAGTCATCATTGCCTATTGGAGTCATGTTTCCCGACAAGTTGACCATAATGAAATTGTCTAAGCTTGGAAATCCTTCTGCTTCTATTTTTCCGAAATGTTTTCTCTGAATCTCTAAAGTGAGGGCCCGCCATGCAATAAATCTTAAATAGTGATTTCCCTACTTGTTTGGGTAGGAGCTATCCCACTTACGGAGTACGCACGTACAAACCTTCCTTGTAGCTCGATCTGGCGCATCATGCAAAACATCTCTTGCTATAATAATAACATGAGCTTCAAGTCTTCAATTGACTCCGCAAAACAATGTCCGCAGACGCAAACCTCGTGCTCGATCGAGGCCCTGCTCGCTGCAGCAAAAGGGTACAATGTCGACAAACCTGACCATGTTGCACGGGTCAACATGCTTGGCCAGCTGGAAGCATTGCATTACCAACTAGAGGACCCTACAGAGGCCATGTTTAGACAGCTCACCAATGTAAGAGACATCGGCTGCTAACAAGCTTTGCGTCTTGAATTGGCCATCAAAGCTCACATACGCAGTACTCGGAGACGTCGGCCGTCCGGACTTTGCGCCAACTGAATGTCTTGGAGAAGATACCGCGCGAGGGTAGTATCAGTTCAAAACAGCTGGCTGAAAACACCGGAGCAAATGAGGAGGTCTTGAGTATGTTTCTCTCCTTGTCGACGGCTGACACTTCCATCTTGTCGGGTTGAGCTAATCATCGACATTATTAGCTCGATTGATAAGAGTTCTTACCTCGACTGGCATCCTGAAAGCACTTGGGGGTGATGTATATGCGCACACTTCTCGCTCTCTGGCTTTTCTCGATACTGCCGAGGTAGAGTTCTGGGATCTGTGGTAAGTACACGTTCCTAAGTCGGTTTCTGGAGCCTTGAGAAGTAACGGGTTTCAGCGTCGACGAGATTGCACCCGTAGCGTATAAAATGCCCGAGTACGTAGCAACTCACGAGTCCAGATCGATCTTCAACCCCAGGCAGTCGCCATTCTCGTGGGGCAATGATGCGGAAGGGAAAACCTTCTACGAATTTCTGCTCGATCATCCAGACCGGTTGAAGAGGTTCAATACGGCTATGACAACGCAAGAAAGCGCCTTGCCTGTCTTAGGGATGTTTCCTTTTACCTCACTTCTCAAAGCCGATGCGGATCCTTCTAGAGCCTTTATCGTTGATGTAGCTGGTGGACGAGGACAGAGTTTGCTTCAGATCAAGCAAGAGATCGAAGCCGCTGGTGGAGACATGGGTAAAGGAAAAGTCATCCTACAAGATCGCATGGCGGTTCTGGATGCCGTACCTGACGAGCAGATACCTGGGGTGGAGAAGATGGTTATTGACTTTTTCCAATCGCAACCTGTTAAGAGTAAGTCTCATTCTTACCTACCTTTTTCGAGAAATTGCTGCCTGCTACTTGGTCCTGGGCGGCTTTCGATTACTGACGGTTGATCCCCACCGCTGAAATCCCCCGCCCGAATACTGGGCTTTCCAGCGGCATTGATGCGTTACTACTTCTACAGTCCTTACTTACTATTACTCAGACGCACAAATCTACTACCTCCGGCGAATCATGCATAATTGGCAAGACGCCGAGTGTCGCAAAATCTTGCAAAACATCGCAGGAGCAATGGCGCCCGACTCGAGACTTCTGATTGGCGAGATGGTGGTGCCCGACGTGCCTGAAGGCGTTGACAAGACCGTGTATTGGATGGATCTCTGCATGCTTATCATAGGCGGAAAAGAGCGCTCCGAAAAGGAATTCTCGGCGCTACTTGATTCTGCTGGATTAAAGCTGGTCAAGATCTGGAGAAACAAGCTGGGGAGTCAGACTGTGATTGAGTGTCACCTGAAATAGATAATTGAATTTTGCTTTTGAAACTAGGTCGTTGGATTTAGATTTGTCGAATGGCTTTATTTGTGACATTGCAAGTGGATCATGATGTTTCTGGGTTGGCTGTGCTGTATTAAAGAGAGTAAGCGAGCGAAAAGGGAGCTCATTTTTCTGCTCGTCATTAGCCATTTGATCTATACGGCATTACGGATAATCCCCATTCACCTTCAATTCTTCTATCTCTCCGACGCATCACGGTGTCACGGTACAACACGCACATTCTATATCACACAACTACCAACGTACGAAAATTACCCATGGAAGACTGTCGCTACCGTAATCTACAACAATAGATCGAGCACAAAAACTGCTCCTGCCTCTTTCAACATTAGTGTTGATCTCCTGATTACTGATACAGTACCTCATTATCCTTTCCAACGTGCAGCGTATAAATGCAATGGAATTCTAACCTTGAGTTACTCTGATAACTTCTCATATCCTCTCCGCGGCGTCGATCGCCTACGAGTATCAGTATCTGTCTCTAAGCCCACCTCGGTGCTCCTCATCAGCATACACAGTCACGCAGCTATTATCGCCCGTTCAGAGAAGGAAAGTTTCAGTGAAGGTAGAACAGTACATCGTCACTAGCTAGATGAAAAAATTCATCTTATAAGGGAGGGGTATGAAGAATGTGTTGCAGCACTAGCTTGTAATGTTCCAGGTGGCGTGGAACATGAAAAGTTGACGAGGCCTAAAACAGCTCCGGGCTCCTCTAGCCAGAAGACCATCTTTAAAAGCGAACCTTTACGGAGTAGTCACATGTGCGTTGTGCGTTGTGCCGATGAAGGCATTAGGTGAAACTGGAGGGGTGTATGGATTAGAAATTAGAAATTAGAAGTAATAACTTGTAGGATAAAGAGGATATCAATAGAATGAGATGTCTTTAAAGACACAATGAATGTCCTTGAGCGCAAAGCAAAGGATATACTCTCCCAGAAACTCCGAGCCCCAAACCAAACATGCCACAAGCCGCAAACATTTACTAACATAACAGGCAAGTCCGCAAATATAAGTCAAGTATGAAGTTACGGTACAAAGCCGAGCCAAACCCACAAATTAAACCTGTCCCCAAACTACATGACGAAACTCCGCAATTTCGAACCACTCCCAGAATCCACCTTCTCTTTTCCCGGCGAGCTTTTCAGAAACCCATCTTGGTCGTAGAGTTCCAAGCTGCCAGGCCGCACGCCTCGTCGCCTAGCCTCGCTGTTCTCCTGACCGTCCACCATCGTTGTCTTGCTCCCGACTAGACCAACTCCCAGTGCTTTGTTCCCCCAGCCCCACTTGGGCGGGGTCTGAGGACTCGGGTGCTCCATTTTGCTCTCCCTCCTGACGGAGCTCACCGCTGGGACGACCATGGCATCCGACCACCGTGCTTCTGCGCCCGGACTCGATTTATAAGCGGGGGACTTTGGTGGAGTCGCGCCTATGACTCCCGAGGTCGAGACGGTGGGAAAGCGTAAACCGACGATGCCGAGCGCGTTCGCCCCAGTAGCCGGACTGGAGCCTTCGCGCACAGGCGTCAGGTCCATGAGATCCGAGTTCAGCGTCTCGTTCATGCGCCTCAGGCGCCGCTCTTTGTAAATGCGATGCGAGTCGCGCTTCTCTGTGCGCGGGCGAGTTTTCGACGGGCTATTGCCTACCGATAAATAATGTTTGGAGCCTCTGCTTCTGCCGCGCTCTTCGGCTTCGAGGTTGGTGCCGCTTAGATGGGCTCTGTGGACTGGCAGGCTTGGACTCCCGTCTTCGTTGGCGGCGGAGGCTATGCTGTAGTGGGAGTTTTGGGATATTTCAGAGTTCATGCGACGGAGCATGCCGACGGTCGTTTCGAGGGAGTCGCGAGGTGACGAGATTATATCGTGCGTTTGCTTTCCGGGTTCGGGACGCGGTCCTGTGAGATGTCCTGGGATGGGCATTGTGAGGACTGGAGGCGCAGGACTGGGCATTGTTGAAGGCACGAGGCCTGCTGCTGATGACGTTATACTCGGTAGAGGTCGATTGGGTGGGTGACTTGGTAATGATTTTGGAGTATCTGTGGTTTCGCCGGGTAGGAATGAGAATGGTCTCCCACCATCACGGGGGAAGTCTGCCGAGTAATTGCGGCCATGTCTGCGAGCTTTGATCGCTTCCGCGGAAGGTTTTTTGGCGCGGAAGAATTCATTCTCGCTATCGGAAGCTTCCGTATAGTAGTTACAAACGGAAAGAGTGGGTGAGTATATATTCGGAATGTCAACCTCTCCCAAGGTTGGGGAATTGTCCATTGACCGCGACGCCATCTCCGGAACTACAAGTGACGGGTTGAATGTCGCGGATGTTGGAGGCTGGAAGCCAAGTCGTCGATTTGACTTGATGGATTGTAATGATATTGGCCTCGCGCTTTTAGTTGGCTCGAATATTCTTACTGGAGGTCTGGATTTAAAAGAAAGTCGGTGTGAAGAAGTTTCGTCTTCTGGCTCTTCAAGAACAAGATTGTCATCAATGATACTTTGAGGTCGTGGAAGATTAGACATGCGAATAACGTTCGACCTCTTATGGCCTTTCCGCCGAGCTTCATTCCGTTTGGGGTTTGTCGTTGATGGACGAGTCTTCATGGCTTCTTGTGGAGACCATTGAAACGGGTTGTGTTCAGGGCTATTGTTCATAACAGTTTCCATTGATTCGTTTCTTCTGAGAGGGCTTTGAGCGTTTCCTGAAACATCTCGTAGAGGTGAAGTGTAACCCAAAGGTCTTTCAGTTGTTGTAATTGCTTCCTGCCCAAACGTTGCCTTTCTGACGTAAAGAGGTTGAGGATCCGGAATCTGAGTCTTCGGGAACACAGGCTTCGAACTTTTTACACTGGAATAAAAGGGGTCGCTAGATAACGAAATCCGATGCGGACTGGAAAATACAGCTTTCTCCTCGATTGGCTCTCGACTTCCAAGAATCCCAGTAGAAGCTCGGCTGTTATTGTGACCCATAGCTCCAAGATCATTGCTTCCTTTAGAGATACTCATTCGATGTCTTCGTTCGTGCCGCCCATCCCGCTTACTTGGTGAACTAAGTAGGGCTGGAATGACTAGATCTGGTGTCTGCTTTCCGCAAAGACTGTCATCTGAAGCAGCGGACGGTGTCGGCGACTTTTCACGGTTTGACCTAGTAGGGCACAATTTCTTGGAAGCCCGCTTGCCGAGACATGGCGAATGCTCTAGATATGATTCGTAGATAGAGCTGCTATCAGATCCCGCATCCTGTGCTTCTTTGAGGCTTTCGCGGCGCTCCCGTCGCTCCATGCGGGGTAAATCTGGTAGATTTTCCGATGGAGGCCACCCCGGGAGCTGTTCAAATGTACTCCTAGTGCGCGTCAGAGAATTTCTCTGAGCGCCTTTCAAACGTTGCGAGGTCGACCGCAAAATAGTTGAAAGTTGTGATTCAGACGTTGATCGACGCTGCATCTGCGGTCTTGACGACATGGCCTTCAAATGCGAATCTGTTGAGTCCGACTCGATATCCGAATCTGGAAAGTGGACAAAGACTTTGTTTTGCGCCGACTTAGACGAGGATCTTCGGGGCCATCTGTTCACGGGCGGAACCACTATGTATCCGGGAGGTGCAGCTTGATTCAGAATCATTGTTTGTTGCGACGGGAGAAAACCCAGAGGAAGACCGGAAGCTAAGGGCCATGAGTCTCTCATCCCGGATATTCGAAGGAAACCCTTCGGATCCGACAAGCTCTTCGGCCTGGCAGTCGGAGGATGCTGAATGGGATTCGCCTCAACGCAATCGCGGCATACGACGCCATCACGGTGGGCGAAGAATGGGTTGCATTGAAACCTTCGCTGTATGCGGGCATCAAGAGGGCGAGTAGATTGTAGAGCCGACTTGATATCAATCTCTTCGTCGTTGGCGTGAATTGCTTGAGAAGTTCGTCTCCGCCTGTGATTGTTTCTTGCATAGCGGATCCCAATCGATGTGAGAACAATCACCAGCATAATAAATCCTCCAATGGCGATTCCTACGATAGCTCCAATAGACAGAACACCGGACTCTAGATACCGTCTTGACACTACATCGCTTCTGAGTAAATGTTCGAGGGGCGGCATCCTAATATCCTGTACGCGATTCCCAGCTTGTGGGACTGTCTCTCCGGACCATCTGTAAGTCGTGTATCGTCGTTGAAAAGGGTGGCTACTAGCCAGTCGCCTTTAGCTTATCGGTTGCGGCAAACCAGGCTCGATGATCTGGAACTATCCTGGGGCTTTGTAGCATATATAAAGTCGTCCTTGAGAGGCTTTCGGGTTGGGATGCGAACGTAAGTGTGCAACATGAAGCTCGAAAGAGGCCCACAGTATGAAGAGAACGTACCAATTTGGGACTGGAATGTTAAGATTATCTAACATTCCTACCCATACTTACTCCCCCTGGAGGGTACTCCAGGTACCATGTTTAAGGAATGTACATTTAGCATTGCACCGAGATAATTCCTTGACTCCTCGACCCCTCACTGCGAAAATCAAAAGAAACATCAACATCAACATAATTTAAAAGCTTCAAGGTATCGCTCTTGAATCTCCCGAGTACTTACTCGATTATGGAGGGTTTGTTGGCGAAGAAAAATGCAAGTGTAGAAGAAAGATCGAGAGGAAGAAAAGAGGAAGAAGATGTTTGCTCCGGTGGCCAATTGATGCACCTAGTGCAATCCGAGTCAATCATCCGCCGTCGATCTCCTAACTTCACTTAATTTCATATCCTCGGAGGAATGAAACCCTGGGAGAGAACATCTGGTCGCTATTATGATCCAAGTGGTTTCCTACCAGCTTGACCCAATTAAAGCTTAAAGCTTCGTATTTTGCTAGAACTACCCCTCTTTACCCCTCTATGCCATGCAAAATGTTCAAGAAATGCTAGGAACAGATTGATGGTGGTTGATAGAGTGTATTGGCAGATAAATCCTATAAGATCCAACAAGTTGATTTAAGGAGAAGGCAAACATCGAAGGAAGAGGGCCGCTCTGGTTTTTCGTCTGGGTACTGGGTATGAAACTTGAACCTCTACGTCCACTTTTAGGCTACGTCTCGCTAAGGAAATAGGGGCTGTAGGGGAAGCGAGGTGAGCCCAGGTTTCATGCAAATTCCCTGCTCCATCCTAGAAAAGTATGCCATTCAGTGAATCACAAGATTATCCGTGGTTGAGTCCGATGTCTTGGTGAGTTGAATGAAGGTTATGACAAGTGTAAATCCAGAGGCCTCATTTCTCCCTGCAACATTTACATCAATCTGAGCAGCAGCAAATACTTCTTTCCTTAAACCCCGATTCAGCTTCCCTCAATCTCAGCAACCCTCCTTTCAGCAGCTTTATACGACTCGCGCCTTTTCATCAAATCCAAATATCCACACAACTTCGGGAACTTCACCGACGTCAACGCAGCCCACGATTGGCAAAGCTCAACCGCAAACATCATGAGGAAATCAGCCTCCGTAACCTCCTTCCCGCAGAGATAGGGCCCTCCATGGGGCGAAGTCTTAAGCTGACCCTCCAAGAACTCGAAATGTGTTTCGAAGCTGGGGTTTAGGAAAGCCTCGTCGATTCTGCTGGTAATCATGCGCGTGATTGGCTTGATGAAGAAGGGGACGGGCGCTTTTTTGATGTCTACGAAGTCTAAGTATATGTGTTTTCAAATACTTGTGGGATTTAAACGCAATTTTGGTGGGAGTGAAACATACTCAGCATAACAGCAGCGACCAAAAGAAGACTCATTAAACTCCCTTCAGCATAATGCATAAAGTACCGATTCCTCCTAAACTCTTCGGATTCAATACCGTTCTCCTCCTCACCACCCTCAGCTGGGATCAAATGCTTCCCGAAGTGCGCACATAGATACTCGAAGATGGCTCCAGACTCAGCCAGAACGAAAGGTGCCTGGCCTGGAAGCTCAATCTCTACGGCAGGGGACTTTCCTAAAGGATGGATGTTCTTCAAGGACTCTGGAGCGAGTGCATCTTTGTCTCGCTTGTAAGTCTTGATTTCGTACTCGAGGTTTAATTCCTCCAGAAGCACGAGAAGACGTTGGGCACGAGAGCTTTCTAGCCTATACGGTACGTTAGGTATGTGCATGCTGAGAAGGTGAAGGGAACGCGCCAATGAACCGTTATCTTGGGCTGTGGCTGAGCTTGCGCTATTGAAGTCATCTCTAGAAACTTGAAGAAGAATTGAGGAAGTTTTGTGACAAAGAGGTTGCAGCACAGCAGTGATCTTTTAATCAGAAGAGATCGGATGTTTTTTTTTGGCGACGAATACGAGAGGCGTTGCCTCTTATATCAGCCAGTACGTGCCTCTTCCCTACACCAATTCACGCCACGGCGATTAATATGTCCCTAAATTCCGAGCAATTAACCATATCTTACAAACACCAAGCGTCAGACCCCGATCAGTGTAACGAGCCGTTGAATAGTTCCACATCATTCACGCCAGCGAATATCGAATGTGTGGCCCAGAACACTCGCAATCCTGGGTCAGATGGGCTCGCACGAATCTCGGACCAGATCGAACGAAAGTCTGCGACCTATAATTGGATAGTAGCCTCGGGCGGAATTTCACGACACGTGTGACTTTCATCAACGTAGTATGCTTACCCTAGGCTCCAGCGCCAATTGGGAGATCGAATACGAGCTATTTTGTTAGTCTTACTGTTACACCGGATGAGGGAATCTGACTGCATGGACAACTACTTTTCAACACTTCACCAAGGGACCAACTGGCTGAAATGAACAATAGGAGCAGTTGCGCAGGGAGCTTAAAGAGTAATGCGTAGTTAGCAGAGCAGAGCCTGTATTATTATTTCCTTGCTTTTGTACTTTTTTTTGATGTTTGCCATTTTACAAGTGTTTTTCGAGTTTTTTGTTTTCGCCTTTTTTGGGGGCTTCACCGAGCCCCATGCATCTCCCTCAAATGCCTTTTCCTGTTATCGATCCTCGTGAAAACATCCTTGCAACCCTGGACTGTACAGACAAACGAGACGTCTTTTCATGAACTGTATCGATATGCCGTTGAAGGTCCTTCTTCAATGCGAAGCGTCTACCACACGACGGTAGCGTACAGTTGATTTGGCGATTATGTGTTTTGAGATGTTTGCTGCAAGGTAAAGTCAGCTTGTTTTATTAGGAGGTGGGATCGTTGGACGCACTTGAGGTCACAACGGCGTGGAAGGTTTTTGGAACACCGTGTAGAGCGATGCTGACTGGCGGTATTGCGATATTCTCCTTTGGTGAATTTGTTTTGGATGACGGGTGGATCGATAGACCAGATTGCAGATGAGATGTGAGAAACCTCATCTTGTTGGTCGTTCAAAACTGCGTATCTCACTTTGCAGAGTTTGTGGTTCAGTCGGGGTGCTGCCATGAGAAAGGCTGCGTTTGCATGGAAGTCTAGGCTGGAGATTTGGATATTGATCTTTCTCAGGTACTTCCGCATCCCGTTGTGAACTACTAGTGGGACGTACTAGCCACGAAGAAGCATTGGGAGGGCAGTGAACGAAACTTAATGCTGAGGAAGCAGCTTGAAGAGGTTCAATAGAACCGCTGGGCCAGAAAGCTGTATTTTGTTGGGTGATTTGGGGTGATTGGTGCTTCGTCGGATCCAGAAGCTGCTGCACTCAGGGAAATGGCTGACTTGTATACTGGCTTGCAGTATTGCAAATTTCAATGTTCGCAAAGGCAAACAAACAAAGGGATTCCGAACGAAGCATTGGAATGATAGTTTTGTGATATAAGCTCTTGAGACGGCGTCACGGAAATTCCAATTAAGGGTCAGGAAGGGACGTACTCAGATGCGTGTATTGTTTTTCCACACATAAGAATTGCTGAAGTTCCTGTTCCAGTTCGTTATGTATACTAGTAAGACGAGGAAGGGAACAATAACAAAGTTGTGCTCCGTCTCGAAAGATTGAAGTCTGTGAAGAGGGGAGAGGAGGAAACAACAGCGATTATATATCACTACAAGCTTCCCGAAACAAGGCTGAGCCGATGGGTAGCCTCCGCAATCCAGGAATCTACAAGACGGGCGATATTTAAGGCAGCCACAGGAAACCTTGTCTTGTTCGACGTGTCCTGGTTGCACTGCATATTCTGCAGGAGTGGTCTAGGTAGCGGAGGCCGCCCAAGATCCAGATGAGCCTCAAATGCAATTAGACCTCACCCTTGCAGCCAATACTGTGGAACAGGTTGTTGCCACCTCTGGCCATCAGCTACCAGCTTTACGGTCAAGGAGGACAAAATCAAAAGCTAAAATCACCAATAAATATGCCACCTTTTTAAGTATGCCAAATTCAAGTACGCAACCCCGCAATTCTCACCTTAGAGATCCCTTTGCTAGTTCAATGCATGGTGGCGGAGGACAACTACTCACTCAGGGAGACTTGAAGCTCTCAGATGTATTCTGATATTCACGAGTTTCAACACCACGTACAGTACTTGTAACGCCATCAATATCGTCCCCGCCTTTGCGAAAGTGATAGTGTCGAATCCTAAATTCCGAATCGTATAGTTTCTATCCATTGCCTCTACTCCACTCCATCGTACCGGTAGAGCCCCAGCCATTACACTAGCTAAAAGTTATATCCTTCAACTCCCACTTCCACTCCTACTCTCACTCCCACTTCCGTGTCCATAGCCCTGACCATCAGATTTTTATATCATTCCTTGGCGCCAACACGCCGACCTTTCCCTCTTTGGCAAAACCCCACCGGCGGAACTAGGGAGATATATCTTCATCTCATCTTTTAAGCCTTTGCCGAAACCTTATTTCAATGTCCAATTCGATGCGACGTGCAACAAAAAATCTGGGCTTAGGCTGAGGCATGTGTGAATATACCTTAGTCAGCTACTGGCATCAAACAGAGTCCCGACGCCTCGCAAGTCATATTCCTGACCAAACCGATCCTCCGTAAACGTTCTGTCCCCATCCACGACGGCATTATCCATCCCATCATCGAGGTTATCATATGTCGTAGCTTCAGTGTGACACTTCTCGCCTGAAGAAGAGCTTGTTGCTTTAGTTGAGGATGACGTGGTAGATTTGTAGGATCTGAGGATATGGTTGATAAGTGAATGTTTGGTGAGAGCGAGAAGTGGAGAAAGCATACTTGCTGGAATGGGAACGGTGTCCAGACTTCTGGGTCTTTGAAGGCATTTCGAGTAGTTAGAGGGATGTTTTGAGTCTGTGGCGTAATGTTTTGTAGCAAGCTCAGTTGGATTGTACTGTGATGTGAAGGTACGTTGAAACTCTTGCCTGAAAGTGGATTTTCCCTTTCTTTATATATTTTCAGCGGCGGACGGCAAAGAATCGACTGGAGGCCTCCGAAAAGGACGGTCGGCCTCATGTTTCCACTATGCAATATGAGAAGAACGTGGGATTGGCGGGCTACTGAGGTCGCCTCGGAGCTATCACGTGGAGGGATCTCGAGTTGTTCAGTGCAATGTAAAGGGACTTGCTTTGGGAGGCCTCTAAATTCGACTAGAAATTCCGCTTGCTTGCGGCTTCAGCGGTTCCTCGTCTGAGATTGCTAGCTCCTGGTGGTATGTGGTGAAATCGAGGAACGATGATAAATGCTTCTTGAATTATAAGACGGCTAAGCAAGTAAAGATAGAGACACTATAAACAATAAGCGGAGCCAAACTTGAATCAAATATTATACCGAGATGAAGCATCAACTATGATTGCTTAAGCGGAGATTGATGACCCCAATTTTTTAATGCTGTGACTTTGTACAATATTCTACATTATGATGCAATAACCATTCCAAAATATCAATTCTCCTTGTTTGCTTTTCTTTGAGCGCGTCGCTGTCGTTCTGCTTCCGCTCTTGCCTCTCTCTCCTTCTTAACCTCTCTGCTCCTCTTTGCCTCATACTTCTGCGCATCCTTCTTGTCTATTTTTTTATTCTGATCCTCCTGCATTTTCCTTGCCCTAGTGATCACCGGCGTCGCAGCGGCTTTGACTGGCTCAAGAGGCTTCAAAGCCAAGTTCATCATTTTCTTCAAAGGGCTTTTTGGAGCTTCTGGTGGCCGAGGGAAAGAAGAGCTTGAGCTTTGGAAGCGGGCATTGAGCTCTTCTTGGGTGAGAACAGGGCTCGGTGAGCGCTTTATGGTGCCCATATAGGGAGACGGTGCTGGGCCTTTCGGACTGGGTTTTGGAAGTGGGACCATTTTGAAAAACTTTCTGAACCATGGCTCTCGCATCATGGTTACTTGGGCGAAGGATAGTGCGCCCGTGACGAAAAATTGTAGTTGGACGGACGCTGGGAGCCACCAGGTGAAAAGGAGAGAGATGGCAGGGATACCCCACATCATACCGTTCATCATTCCCCGGGGAAGGTTGCTGACGCCTGTCTCACCACCTCTCTGTTACGACTGTCAGAATTCTTGCAATGACAACAAGCGAAGGACAAAATGCTTACCCGCAGAAGCCAATGCAACATACCTGCTGTAGCCATTGGAAGCAAGAAGTAGGGATCGGGAATAGTAAGATTATGAAACCAAAGAATACCTCCGGTTTCCATACCAGGGACTGGGAGAGCAGACGCTGCCCTCAGAAACTTGAAACTACCAAAGGTAGCAATTCCTCCAATTGCAGGCACGAATGATTTGAGCATGGAAGCTCCGGCTTTCTTCTGTATTGCACTAATTTCCGAGTAATGCTGAAACACAGCCGTATTATCGCCTCTTGCCTGAGCATCTTTCATCTTTGCCGTGATCGGTGCGGTTATGGGGGCAGTTGCTGCCATTCTGGCGCCATTGTCGGCCGCGGTAACATACAGCTTGAAGAGAGCCATACGTACCACGACCGACGTTATTGCAATCGATATCCACCATGGAGTCCCTGCCAATACATGGATATGTTCAAGCACCCATTCCATTCCAGCTGTGGGACCCCATCCATAGTCCAATCCGAGATCCTTGAAATATCCCAGGTAATGGGGCACATCGGCGAGGGATTCGGCGGGATAGCCGGCAGAGAAGTCATCGAGAGAAGTGGGCGTAACAACGTCGACGGAAGAAGCTGAGGCGCCCACGGCGTCTATTGGGGTATTTGTGGTTGTGGAGGTCGCGGGGATTGCAGATGCAGGCAGAGGGGTGCTGGAAGCAAAGCGGACAGCAGCACCATTTCGCATTAAAAGATCTGTCGTCGATAATTGAAATTTTAAGGGTAATCTAACCAGGGAAGGACGGTTCTGGGAAAGGAGTGGACTGCCTCTAATGGGCGCATTTTGTTGTACAGTTGAAGAGAACTGCAGATGTCAAGTCAGGTCAGCAGCTGTGTATGCTAATTCATTGAAAGTACTGGGAGTCTGAGAGAATAATTACTTGTCTTGCTGAAGCGGAAACAGGCTCTAATCTTCGTCTACCTATGCCAATGGCCTGGCCGGACCAGCGAAGACCTCTGCTGGGTAACATGTTGTCGTGGTTTACGATTACAATGCTGGGCGGACGAGACGAGTCAAAATATTCCGAGCTTGCATAATCGCGACGGACATGCATAAAATCTACTAGCATCATAGGTACTGAGCTGAGGATGCATAAAATTATACGGTTCTGGGGCACTAGATAGAAACTCCAGTCTTTACACAAGTATACTTTTGTCATATTGCAGGTAGGCTACGATACAAATGTCAAAATTATATCACTTTAGTCTCAATATAAGAAATATGGTAGATACTGTAAAACTGAGTTTTTGGGTGGAGTTCATACAATTCTATGCCTACAACCTTCGGCAATATCTCCACAGCTAGTCGTATCAGCTCCAAAACTATAGCCATGTATGTCTGGATGTCCGTATGTTTTTCCAGACCCCGGTGGAAAGTCCACACCTCTATGTTTTACAACTCCCAAACTCCGATTATGTACAGTTTTTGGATCGCCTCATCTGCCCAGTTCCTCATTCCATGCTTGTCAAATCCTCCAACTGCCCATCTCTTTTCCTCCGCTCAAAAGGATCATCTCGAATCTCGATACCTGGTCCAACTGAATGTGATGTCCGTCCAGTAGGGAAAACCTAAGTGCTTGTGTCAGCGAGATGCCAGTGCCGAACGCGTTCCTCAACAGTTTCTAGATGGCACCGTTTGCTCCTCCAGTAGATATCATAAGGACCCAGGAGCACAACGCAGGACAATCTCTCTTGTGAGGAAGTAATAGTAATCCTTACCTTTGTTCCTCCCCATCCTAACCTGAATGCTGCCTCGTGTGCAAAGAGCTCCCCAAATCCCAACATGAGCCCATTGACGAATGGCAAAAATAGGTTGATTGCCGCGCCTCGTAGAAGCCCCCAGATGGTAGGCGGAGTATACAATATCATTGGTGGGGAGCTGGAGGAAGATGGCGGAGAAGGAGAAAGATCGTCATTATCGTTGCTGGAATACCTCTCAGAGTCGGAAGGAATGGTCATTGAGGATTCGGTCAAAGGGTTATCTGAAGACATGTTGGAAGTCCCAAAACCCTGTTGAAGGCAAACAAAGATACGTGCTCGAATGTCGAATGTTTGTAGTTGTATAAGAGAGCGGTTGAGGTTGAGGTCTTGAAGTTGTTGATATGGAATTTAGTACTGTATTGACGGGAAATTCCGCTCGGGAGCTTGTGCTTGACCGGCGCGGAAGCTTGGCGAAACGAGGGGTACGTTCCAAGAGCTGCCTTCCTTCCTGAATAAACAATTATTACCTACCCTCCGTAGGTACCAACAACACCACCAACAGAGTCAAGAATACGAACAAAGCACCCACGGCATCTAATCAGCACATCCGTAACTTGTACAGCGAAACACCTCCATTATGGAAAACAACACCAGCCATGACGAGCTCATTACTGAGTTCTGCGGCCTGACCAGCGCCTCAGCTACAGATGTATGTTCAAGCTTCTCACATTTCGACACAGCTTTTGCCTGCCCTGCTAACACAATATTCAATAGGCCCAGCAATACCTGGGAGCAAACAGGTGGGATTTGTCAGGTGCGGTTGCCGAGTACTTCACTGCTCAGGAAGAAGGTATCGCGGGAGCACAAGAAGGCGGCGAGGAAGATCCACAAGAGGCTGAAGCATACACGGGTCCCCGAACTTTGGACGGCAGACCTGCACCAGCAGCTATTCCCACTGTTGGCTCAAGCTCGAGAGCTGCTGCTCCACCAAAGAGAGGAGGTATTGCAACACTAGGATCAATAGGTCAATCTTCAGGCGGCGGAGGCCATGGCCATGCACACGACGATGACGATGACTCTGATGACGAGGATTTCAAGCCTTCTGAGCAGCCAAGAGATCTATTCGCTGGTGGTGAGAAGTCAGGTCTGGCTGTTCAGGACCCGAACAATAGAAATGATCCCAGAAAGGTTGTGAATGACATCCTGAAGAAGGCTAGATCGTAAGGTTCACCTCCTCAGCCTAATGGTAAATGCTAATATGAGACAGGAGTGCTCCGAGACCTGGGGGAGAATCCTCATCTGCCTCTACCTCCCGTTTCCGCGGCTCAGGCCAAACCCTCGGTGGCGACGATACCCCTTCCCAAACAATTCCCGACCCTCAACCCCGGGCACGAGACACAGGTCCAGTCCAAACGCGAGTTCTACATCTCTGGGAAGACGGTTTCAGCATTGGAGATGGCGAGCTCCGCCGCTTTGACGACCCCCAAAATGCCGCCGAGCTCCAATTGATCCGCGAAGGCCGCGCTCCCCTTCATCTAATGGACGTCACATCAGAACAACCAATCGATGTTCAGCTCATGAAGCACAACGAGAACTACAAGCCCCAACCCAAAGTCTACAAGCCATTTTCCGGCGGAGGACAACGATTAGGCAGCCCCACCCCAGGAGCCTCCTCTTCATCTACCATGACCTCTACCCCAGCTCCTGCTCCTGCCGCCTCAACTAGCACCTCCGTCCCTGAACCCGAAATCGACACCTCGGTACCCACCGTCTCCCTCCGGATCCAACTCGCCAATGGCAGCCGTCTCCCTGCGCGCTTTAATACCACCCAAACAATCGGCGACGTCTACGAGTTTATCGGCCGCGCTACTTCAAACACCAACGCGAGACCATGGGTTCTGGCTACGACGTTCCCGAGCAAGGATCATACTGATAAGAGCTTGGCGTTGGGTGATGTTGCGGAGTTTAAGAGGGGTGGAACGGCGGTTCAAAAGTGGACCTGATGGTCTGCTTTGAATTGAGCTTAGAGGTACTTACGGCTGATATAATTGCGATGAAAGAACGGATGGCATTTGCAAGCTTGAGTTCAGGCGTTGGGGTGGATGGATGGGCCTTATACATACCGTTCTTGAGATTCTAGAAGTGATAGATGTTCGGGCTTTGCAGATATAAAAGTCAATTCGTGATCCTTTTTGTAGCTGGCTTATTCTTAAGTGAGATGCCGTGTGATTGTATTCCCACTAGTGTGGTTCCTGTTTCTTATAGTCTGTTGAGTTTGACATGCTTTTTATGTGTTTACATAGACTCATCGCTTTGATGATTTGTCATTGTGTCGTCCAGAAATCCTTTTTGTGGGAAGTTTATATAAACTTCTTCGTCACATGTGTAAAATTATCTACACAGTCTACTTCACAAGGGCAGGATAGGCAGTCCAGCTGTATTCTCAAGTCCCGAGAAAAATCATACTGTTAATTCGTACTGTGACATGCCACGGCTATATATGCTAATGCCAACGCTGCCTGCCCCTCAGACTATGACGGTGACTTTTTGAGATATTCTTAGACTAAAACACCCTATTGATAATTCTCAATCCCTTCCAGTCAGCTACTAGCGATCACCGAAGGAGAGTCTGATGAGACTTTGTTCGGCTTTGTTGTACTAGCTGGGAATAGCGAAGGCTTGGGCCCTGGACCTGGCCCCGGCCCATCAACATCGTCGTGACTAGGCGACGAAGGCTCATGTGGAAATTTTGGGGACATGTAGCCACGACCCAATGCTTCCAACCTTGCATGCCAGATGTTGAGCTGTTCCAAATCCTCAAACCCCATTTCAAAACTCTGGACTATTTCCTTGGCTTTAATGAACAGTGTCAGAGTCTGTGTCTGACACGCCGTTTTCCTACGCGTGACCAATAAGAAATCAGCACCCTCTATCACACAACCATCCCGGATATTGTCACACCGTCTAATGGTGATAGCGCTGAGGCTAATGTCTACATGCTTTTTCTTTGGCCTCCCATTGTTTATCGAAACGAGCAGTTGGGCGTTTAGGGGCAAAGCGTTGGTAGAATATGGGCTTTCAGGGATGTGACCTCGTCCGTTACTATTCCGCTCAATTGGGTGAGATGGTCCGCTGTTGGTCTCGTTCGATCTAGTATTGCTTGTAAGCTTGATTGATATGATAAAATGGTCAAGAAAAAGCTAGGTGTATGAGCATACAGATTGTGCAGTTGATGGTACTCCAGAAGTTCTGATTCGATGTCTCGAGGGGATTGCCGTGTCTGGAGAGGCTTATCCGTGTCACAGTTGCAAAGAAGCCCCTCAATTCTTGTAATAACACACCATCTCGCCAGTTCCCTAGTTCGGAAATAAGTTACCTCAAATTAACCGGTATACCCAATGTCACTCAGAAACATACCATCGTGGTGAGCTTGTAACATGTCCTTTCGAAATCGGCAAGTTAGGATGAATAACATGCCACTTGCACTGAGAATAGAGGTCTTTGGCATTTTCCAGACAACTCTCTGCATGTTCAATAGTTATCAAGAAGTCTGCTTCTGAACCTTCTGCCGTAACCGCGGTCTGTCCACTGTAAGAAGTCTCAACAACACACTTGTGCCATGAGAAATTTATGACTCCTGCCTGGAGAGATATGACTCGACAGAGAGAGTCAAGCATTCGATATTGTTTGATGCAACCTTTCATCCAAGACGTGGCTAATTTCAGTTTCTCAACATATGGAGAGGGTTTTAAATAAGGTATGTTGAGTTCGCTGTGGTCGTTAATAAAGTGGTAAAAGTCTAACGAAACATGGCTCATCTCCAGTAAACGTTTTGAAAAGAGTCTGAAGGTTTTTTGAAGCTGAATAAATTGGGAGGCTCGTCGGAAGAAAAGGTGTGACAGGTGCGATGCATGACAGGCCACTATTCCGAAATAGAGTTGGAGTTCCTGTCCAGCAGAAAGTCCACTGTCTTTCCAGAAGCTTTCCGTAAGTGGGCTATCCATCCTCGGCGACAACTTATTGATAGATCGTAAGGAGCAAGGCACCAGAGTAATGGTTAGAATAATCGGCTCTTTATTGACAAGATTCAAAGGTGTACTGCTTACTGACTGCAACCCCAACACTCGTCGCGGATCTGAAACATATATTCGAAGTGTTTTCCTACCTCGTCGAGATAAAGATCTTGATTTAGAAACAAACGGTCAGCGAAAGAACAGATAGCTCTTCAGAGGGCCTCCCAAATCACATGGCTGCCTGCGTTTGATGTCTGCCCAATCATTGGCTGCAATCTAAAAAGTGAGGCTGACGGCTGACACTCCATCCTTGATGTGTGACGAACGGAGGGCCTCTGAAAAACTGTTAAATTGTAGCCGCAGACCCTTTGTGTCGCCCCTTCTCTTTCTTCAACCCACACCCCATAGTGCCCACACCATTCTGGGGTGAGTCCTCGGACACTTCTGACCCCTTGCTTGGTTCACCAAATACCTCTACGCCTGATCGAACGTTTCGCAACTCCCGCCGTTCTACGGTCGGGTCGCAGAGCCCGGCCTCTGCGACATATCACAGAGCTATGACCAGAACTTTGTAGTTTACGGTGACGGCCTTGGAGGATTGTGCGATCTTGATTTTGCTGTTCCCACCTATGTTGACCCTCAGGATACCCTCCTTCGAAATCCTTTTACCGCCGATAACACCCCTACACATACCCCATTATTGGGATTCCCAGTTGGTTCCCCCTCTCAATCAGAGCCTGATGGACTTGGCCTCTTTTCAACCAACACAAGTAGACCATTGGAGGTCGGCAACGACTCCAACTTGGGTTGTCAACCAACGAGCACGTATTCCAGCTGCACATTGTTGGAACAGGAACCACACCAAAGTGACTTTGACGAACTCCAACCCTTCGCATCTGAGAATCTCTGCTTCTCGATGAGCGAGGACCCGTCATTCGCTACAGACCACTCTTCCGAAGAAGACAGGGTTTCATCTGGTGTCCCGCCTGACTCAACGGGACTTCACTCACCTGTAGTGTTGGGTCCCGAACAGTCTTCAAAGAATGCTGAAGATACCGCTTTCACATCTTCGCCACTGAAGTGTGAGACTCGGCCACTGAAACGAAAGAGAGATGAGAAATCTAGTCCACACTTAGATGATCAACGCGAAGAATTCGCCACCCCAGGGGAGATTCAGGTCTGCGAGTGGGAGAAATGTGACAGGGTGTGCAGGGATGTGTCCGAACTCAGGTAAGCTATACAGCTCTAGCTATGAATGGAGTCTAATATGTTACAATTAGAAACCATCTCCGCGTCCACACCTCTTGTGCGACTAGTTGCAAGTGGCAAGGCTGTCAAAGGCCCGCTGAGCCCAGATCTACTCTTCAGTAAGTTGCAACAGATACCTTGGTCAGCAGCTGGATTGCAAATCTAACGAACTTTCAGCAAACACTTGGACCGCCACATCAGGCCTTGCATCTGCACTGAAGATGGTTGCGCCCATGCGTGCGCTACCGCTCGAGATCTTCACCGCCACATAGCTACCCATAGACCATCACATGGCTATCACTGTCCCATTCTTGATTGTAAATACAGCCCGAAAGGAAAGAAACATCCTTTCTCCCGAGTAGACAACGCAGTCAGACATATCAAAACCAAGCATATGGGCTCCAGTGCAAATCCTGTGGCGGCTACGACACGCTCTCCTCCCGTCTAAAGCGGCAATTTCATATAAAGAAGGATCATCGGTAACACAACAACATAGCAACATAATAACATCAACATCAACAGCAAAATCAACAATCAAACAAGACCCCAGCGTCGATCATCGCGACAATGGCCAGGCTAGTGAGCTTTCAGCACTTGGTCTAAAGATTTTTCTTCATGCGTTGAGCTGTTGATACTTGGACTGTGTTGTAATGATTAGCGTAGTCGCTGTCATGAAAACCTTCGGGGCAACCCGGGGAAGCACTAACTCTCTCTGAGCCAGGCATTGCAACTAAACTATAGGAGGAAACAGGGACGGGGCGTCGGGGGCAATCTGATTTTATTGCATGCGCTAGTGTCTACTTTCTTGTCTAATGCGTAAGGCAAATTTGGTGTTTTTTTGGCTACGGGTACGGGGTCAAAAAAGGACGCTGGATGAAATGGAAGGATCTGGTTGGCATGCACCGGGATTAAGGTAACTTAGGGGACTTTGCTGGTACAATAATGGCTAAATGCTCGTTTTTGAGGACTTATGTGAGTGACCTTCGCTTCGTCTGGCCACAATACGGTTTCCTAATAGTTGATAAAATCCACCTACGGTACGGTTAACTAACCGTTATCCGGCTAACTAACAGTCGAATAACCATTTACTAAGTAAATGTTGTTTATAATCACTTCAATTCTCCGCCTGAGAAGGGGCAGTTCTGAAAGACTTTACAGTCATGTGATATAACACGCGTGCCTTAGTGCAAGCCTGCGAATCCCGCTGGGTGCATCGTATCTCTAGCTGTAGAATAGAGAGCTTCCTATATTACTAGTAATGGAATCAGGGTTTATAACAGCTTGTAACGATTCTCACTAGAAAAGTATATTGGATTACGGGAAGTGGTCAAATGGGGGTGAAAGCGCCGCTAGGTGCGAGGAACCTATAGTACCTCACACGCGGGGCGTACATTCATGCCATCGCTGGCCTGGGAGCTAAGAACAATGTTCTAGGTATTAGATATGAATATAGACATGACACGACCCTGGAGGATTGCGCCTGCGCGAATAGAAGGGCACAATAACAGTTGCTTAGAAAGGATAGACCAGTTAGAGCTATAGAGCTTAGACTCCATCCATTTAAACAATTCTATAACTCCCAACACCGCCACGCCTATCTATCCCTGCTCTCGTCAGGCCTCAACGCCCTCCTCTCCCTCAGCAAATCCTGCGCATCAAGCATATCCTGCTCATCGCTCGCATCCTCATCCTCATCATCACTGCTCCCCCGTGAATCCTCATTCACGAGCCTATTAGCAGAATTCTCGCCATCTCCCGCGCCCGGCTTCCGCTTCTTCTCAAAGTCCTGCGTATGTGCGTCTGCGATGACACGCGTGAACGTCCTACTAGGGGCTCTGCGTCTGAACTCGCTGTCCTGATCTTGCGCTTCCAGCGCGCCGCTGGCATAGCTTCTGTGCCTCTCGAGAGTTGGTGAGACTTGTGCCGCCTGCCCCTCGGCCGTATGTTGTTCCTGGCGTTGGAAATCCTCCTCTGACTCCGTTGGTACCGAGTAAGGGAGCGGGACATCGCGCGAGGCTTTGAAGCGCGCGACGTTTGAGCAATGTTCGTTTTCGACGCGGAAGAGCGTCCAGATACCTCGGCGTGTGACTTCGGAGAAGGCGACGAGGAAGGAGACGACAGTGTTGTGTTGAAGGTCGTGGGTGTAGATTGAGTAGAATATCCAATTGAAGCGGAGGATTGGATCGAGGATCATGGCGCCGTAGTACCACCATGCGCTCTTGTAGCCGCGGACGTCACGGAGGAAGCGTTTTGAGGCGTTGGGTTGAAGGAGTGACCAGTCCATTAGGAGATCCCATATAGCTAGGTGGTGTGAGTAGAAGGATTAGAGTTGGGAGGTTAAGAACTTACAGCAATAACAAGCGTTGATGGCTGCGAATGTTGAGAATACTGCTAAGTGGCTCTTGCTATGATTCATGCGATACATACTCAACGTGACATAGTACATTATAGTCATTCCGTATTTTCCACAATTCACGAGATGAGGGAAGGAGTTCCGTGTGTCATAGTAACGTCTTAAGCATTGCAATGCTCGCCATATACCAGGAAGTGCCGAGAAGAAACCAAGTAGTCGCGAATGTGACGAATTGCATTGGCTTGGATTGTTCCAATAATGTGCGTACAAGCAGAAGAAAAGTTCAATGTTCTATAAGATATCAGATGGACGATCAGAGTTGAACGGGTGCGGATTATATTTACACTCATGAAATATGTTAGAGAGCAATACATGTCTCCTAGGAAAAAGTCCCGAAACTCCACAGGGTATAGTCCGGCCAGAAGCAAACGCCACTAAACAGGTCAGCGAGGTCTGGTCGATGGATAGGGAACTTACATGCGAGTAAACAAACCACCTCCGACTCCGATGAAATATGTACGGTCCAGGAAAGAAGATGATAACCGCGGTGACAAATATTAAGATCACCGGATAATATATGTACATCTCAGGTGCTCCGTAACGAGAAAAGTTGACCCAAACAAATAATCCAAGGAGAAGTATAAGGAATGAAGGGAATTCGGCCAACTCTCTCCAGTCCAAGTTGTGCCGAGGATCAAACTCGAAGACGAAGGCGTAATTGATTTTGTGGCGAGCCCAGATACTGCAATTCAGACAGAACCAGCAGAATAGATAAAGAGCAAGAAAATATCCGGCATAGATTTGCAATAAATAGCTGGTCTGGAGCACCACAGTGGGGTCAGGGTGTCGCAATAGATCACGCCCATATATGACACCTTGAATAGAAAATACGGCGCCAGTCCCGATCAGTATGCCATTTTGAAAGGCACTGCGAGACTGGTCCTTTGGTCGACCGGAGGAGCTCCTTAGTTTTCCTGTCGCGATCTTGTGGTTGCCTCGCTCAAAATATCTGGCGTACAAGTCTTCAACTGCATGGATATGGCCGTCTAGAACATCACTATTGACAAACCAAGCTTTGTTGACTTTCTCAGACATGTATCTGAGTGGTGGATGCGCATTGACGGCCTTGTCATACTTTTTGTTAATCTTACGGAACGCTGTGCGATTGAGCAGAGCGTATGACTTGAGCAGCTCCATGCCCCGATAAAATTCTTGTAGCGCAAGCTTGAGCTTTCGTTTTGCGGTCCGATATGGGACCTCATCAGAATAGTGAGGACGTCGGATATAGTCGCGATTCTGGTCCATGGTTCGGGATGGCTCTGCCTGATTCTTAGCTCGTATCTCAGGCGACTCCATCATGTTTTGCAGAGCTTTGGAATTGGATCCTGGGTGAGGTCCGAAAGCCTTTGCTTTTGCTTCCCCGATGAATCTGTCCAAAGGGTCGAGCCATGCTGTCAAATGGTCTTGTGAAGTTGGCCGACTTCCATCTCCATCTTTAGATTGGACGTTTGATCTTGAGCTGTTAAAATTGAATATAGTTCGCTCGTCCTCCTTTCGCGTAGCTTTCGCCTGTTGAGATAGCATAACCTCCTCGATTCTGCGATTCCTCATCTCGTGCAATTGCTCACGTAGAGTACTTAATCTTTGCCCGGCTTCATCTTCTTTCGACTTATAAAAGCTTTCGACTTTATCCAGTTCTTTGTCCATGAATTTGAAGAACCCCTTCTGTTTGGATCTCACTTGATCCAGCACCGCCATGTCTACATCTGATCTATGAGATTCAATTCTTGTGACAGGACTTCCATTTCCGTTTATGGACAACATTCGGCGCATTGATGCTCTCACGTTGTACGTCTGTGGTATTCGGTTTCGAAGAGAGGCAAACGTGGAGCTTCGAGGGGGCGGAGTGATTGGCCCAACTTCATATGCACCTTGCGCTGCACCCATTGAAGCGCGTCGGGAAGGTTGCGGAGGATTTTCAGGTTCATTCTCTGGGGTTGTATTCTCCACAGGAGTGTCGGCAGATATTGCGGGCTCGGGGAGTTCGAAAGGGTTTGGCCTTGGTTTCGCCGCAGGAGTCGGAACAAAGCTGCCATAATGTATATTCTGTTTCTTGGGTGAACTAGGAGATTTGGCATTTGGAATTGGCGCCGGGGGCGTCTTTCTCAACGCTGCAAAAGGGTCTTCAGTCGCTTCTTCCGAGCCTGGTCGAGTATCTGCCCCCAGAGCAGCTGGGGTTGCATGTAGAGGCTCGCTAGGCTCACCATCTTGGCCCTCGAATCTGCGAAGGGTAGAAGAACGTCTGGTCCTGGCAGTAGCAGGCGATGTGGCTCCGTATAAGCTTGTAATTCGAGGTGTCTGGTTAGGATGTGGTCGAGGGGTGGCGCTGACTCGATTCGTGGCTCGGGCGACGGCCTTGACATGTTTCTTGCCCGCTTTGTAGTCCATGTATTTGACGCGCCATTCTAGAGATACATTAGCTATGGTGCTATGGCAAGTGCTACACGGATGAAGCGGTGTTACCTGGGACGAGGTCCTGTTCTAATTCTTTGGCAAACTTCATGACGAACAAGGCTAAGAACTAGCCTTGCGTGCTGTGCTGGGCTGGGCTGTGCTGGGCGTTATAAAGGCATGGAATATGATGACGAGAAATGGACAGGGCAGTTTGTCGTATATGGCGAATTATGTTTGCTCCCCAAAATATGGGCAGGTAGAGGAAAGAAAATATTCACGGCAATCATTAGCTAACTGTACGGGACGGGTTGAGCGAGGAGGTTTTGCACAAGCACAGGCACGTTTTTTGGTGCGGGTTGGGCTGGGCTGGGCTGGGCTTGCCTTGCATTTATTTGTACGGCTGGCTAGAGAGACTATTTGCGCTAGGAATATCACAATCTCCTGAGCCATGCAATTCCTGTTTCTTTTCAGCCTGTCTTTCGCAAGAGACCACCACCAGTAGTACCGTATCTTCAAGTTAACCATCGAGTCTATCTCCAGCATCGAAAGAGACTAGGGCGTGTTTTTGTGCTCGTCACAACATAGTTTTCCCCGAATTGTTTTCTCCCTAGCGTTGCGTGAAACTTCAGCCCAAGTGGTCTTGAATCTTTACTCGTAAATTAGATGCTGATCATATATGGAGCCTACCCCTTCTTTGCGTATATCCAAGTCACCTTCTTGTCTTTCCAGCGATATCCGCCGCCACCCTTCTTATATGTCCAAAATTCATGTTTCTGACGTCTCGGCTTCCCCCGACCATGATAGCACCGTCCCTTATGTCCCGGCATTCTCTTGGTAAACGTATCGCACTGCGAACAATACCGAAAATCGCGCCCCTTCCCATCTCTGATCCATCCCTTCAATCTCTTCCACAGCGGCTTATTGAAGCATTCACAGTGATCTTTGTATGCCCTCACTTTGCAAGACCGAATACCGGGTCTACCAAAGTTTTGCTGGACCTCGGCGACAATCCCCGACGGATCTCCTCCCTCTTGGAGTATTTTGCGGCGCTGGTTTTCAGCCTTCGAAAGGTAGTGGCATTGGTAGCGGTGGGCCTGCCTTTCTCGGTATTCGTGCATGGATGTTGTTTCGCCGCAGAGGTGGGGATTGTCGGGTTGAGTTAGGGGAATCTTCTGACTGTCTGTTTCGTTGACATCAGAGTCAGGACTGATCTCGGGGATCAGTTCAAAAAGGCGCTTCGAAGCTAGTCTGAGGCAAACTTTGTCGTTGCGAGAGCACTTTTCGAGGATCATGCGATGGATTTCAAGGGGCAAGTCGAGGAATAAGTCGATGAATAAAGACATTATGCTTGCTTGAAAGTCATACAAGAGAGGAAATCAACCACGGCGCGATTGATGTTGAAAGAGACGGAAAGTGTTCCTTGTTCTTTGCCAGCTCCTGAGGGCTGTTGCGTTCTTCAAATACACGTCTCGCCATCTCGACGCGAAAGTGACCCGATATCACAAGACCTGCTTGGCAGCAGGCAGCTTTTCCACCCTTTACTCAAAGAGGATTAATTTCAGGCAACTTGTGAAGCGAAAGAGTGGAAATTCATGCAAGAAGCCGTGGGTGTTAGGCAGCAGTCAGGTGACACCGCGCCTGAGATAATAGGGTCGTTCAGCAGCCCATATATATTTTGCTAGCGCTTATGCTAGAGATTTAGCTTCATGATCAACAACACTATCCCTGGAATAGGTTGTATGTTGCTCAACTTATAATGTCTGTAGAAATAGCCTTAAAGGGATTAGCGTATAATAACTGCTATCACGGGTACTTAAAATAGTAATAATTGCTCTAGTCGTTTAGCATTCTACTGTAGAATTATAATCTGATTCTACTGTAGAATGCTAAAGACTTTTGCGATACATTTAACATTTCGTGATTGCATATTAGCGTGACCATATATAGTTAGAGTAGGTTGATCTTGTAGGGGCAGAATTTAGGCTAGCAAAATATGCTGAACGACCCTAATGCCAAGAAAAATCTATTTTCGTCAACTTCACTAACTTCTTTATCGCGGTTCTCTTACAATCTCTCTCCCTACGTTCTTCTCTGTAATACCAGTATCTTTTGCGAAATGTCTTTGCCGTAATTTGTTTGGTGTGTAGTTCAAATTGTTATTACCAGCTTTGTTCCCAGCTGCAGCCGCTGCAACTTTTTCATCTTTTTGTTTGTATTTTCTTTTTCACATTGTTTGCAAAGGGCAAACAGATTAGCCAGATGTTTGTTCTTGCTCATATCTTTGTTCCTGGTCGCCTTCCCACGAGGTGGATAATGCTTTGTTTCTATTTCTTAACAGGACAATAAGTAAAACTCTCGCAATATAACGTGTTAAGGGACGAGTACAGCCAAGGTCTTGTATTCAGTAAATAAGACAAACGCAAGGAAAGAATGTGTTCTTAGGGAACAGTCTGTGAGAGTTGCGCACGTGACCAATTCACACTCATACACATGACTAGAAAAGCTCTCGATTGGTACCATAACATAACAAAAGTCAGATAAACAAGGAATAAAAGCAGAACAGGCAAATGAGTACCTGTACAGACATGCTAAGATGTAGTTATATACCCTTCGAATTCTATTTCAATTAGAGACTCATCACTTCACATCACAACCGCCGATTCGACATCAAAATCAACAGTCATGTGCAGAACATATGAAGTCGCTTTCGCTGGATGTGACCATCATCTCAATGTACCACCCACCAACTTAGTTACTGAACAGCCTGAAAAATGGAGCAAAACTTATCGTTGTCCAAAGTACCCGATCTGCTGTCCTGAGCCTGAGTTGGTCGAATACGGCCAGTTCACTCACTGCCCTTTGTGTCTCCAAGATCCATACTTTGTGCCTCACCCTCGCGACGTGCGCCGCGCACCAGAAATGATAGTGAAGCGAGTAGAGCGACTACTCAGTCTGGCTGCTGAACCAGGTGAACGGTACAGAACTTTCCCAAATGAAATTTATGGCAATGCTGTAATAGAGGGCGAGCGGGAGCACATCTACGATTCACACAACCCTTTCGAATTTTGTGGCACGATGCCACTCGTCCGAGGGTATTTCTTCGACTTCGTTGAAGACCGATTCATGCTATACATCCTCGATCCAGAAACACCAGCGTTGACACCAAGTCAGAACAGACTGTACTTCCAGCTTCGTATCGCCGAGCTCTTATGGAAAGTAGAGCGGGAAGAATCAGAAAAAGCTCTTCAGGAATCTGTGGAAGGCGAGATGGTCCGTCGACTGAACACAATCCTGACGCCCGTGGCCCCTCCTGAGGCAGACGACGAGAAAAACTGTCCAATCTGCACAGAACCGTACGGGTCGTCTCTCGAAGAAGGGGAAGCCTGTATGCAGCTACCTTGCTCGCATGTTGTCGGCCAACGATGCATCAAGGCCTGGGTAGGTCAATGGAAGGCGGGGAATCCGTTATGGGTGTGCCCTTTGTGCCGAGGGGAATTCGATCTCTTGACTCCGCGGGAGCGCGCTGCGGGGCTTGGTGTGCCGGAGGAACACGCTGTTACGCCTGACACCTTCTGGGGCGCTCTGCTTGGAACTGTTTGGGTCGGTCCTGATCCAATTCCCATGATGGAGCAACGACTGCAGGAAATTATCTGGGAGACGCAACAATTAAATTAAGCTCATCCTAGAGGAACCAGGAATCCCCTAATAATAACATAGCCTCAAAATTACAACACAATCTATGAATACTCCTGTGACATAAAGTGATATCAATGCAGTATTAAACAAACGTCGTGGCTGTAACGAGAAGCATTACTCGTCCCATTTCACACGACATTCGACTCGTCGAAAAAGAGGCTTTCAGCCTGAAACACAGCGGCTACCTCTTGTATAACACATTGTGGATAATGTATAAGTAACAGTATTCATTATTTCTGCTATCATTAACGCGCAAGATCACTTTTGCTAATAATATTTCCTTGTGTTAATACATGCAAACCCCAAAGCAATTGCAAGAGCGGTAGTGATAAGATTTTAGCCTATACATGAAAATTACAAGACGAATGACTTAACTGGCCTCTAAAGATCGACTGGGAAAGCAATATTCAGTTGTTATTTACACATAATTAGCTTTTACTCACATATAATCTCATATATAACTTCTATCATCTAAACTTTTCATACCAGGGCAAAGAATTTGTATTTCAGATTCTAAACTCTAACTCTCACACAAGTCCAAACAACCTAGGACCTTTCACGGAAGTGAAAAATGGTTCTCTATCAAGGAAGGTTCATCAAGGAAGAATTCCATGCTGCTATAGTAGTTACTTCAACTAAACCACCTCACCTGGAAAACGCCATTGCAGAACCAAGCAGCACAGGCCAACAATCGCAATGCCTACAATCCCCACCACAAACCGGGCACTTCCGCACAACCGTGACTTTCCCCCTGCCCGTCGTCTTGCTCTTGCTCTTGCTCTTGCTCTTCGCCTCCTTCCCTCCACCTCCAACCTTCACCAACGACTTAATCATCCCCTTCGTCCTCCCCTTCGTCCTCCCCTTCCCCTTCCCCTTCCCCTTCCCCTTCGCCTTTACCGTAACCACCTCCACCTCCACCTGCCCCTCCCTCGTCTTACCCATCCCCTCAACCACATCCATAGTATTTTCCCGGCCAAAGAGAGACGCAAGACCAAGCAGGCGGTACGTCTTCCGGGTAAAGAGCGAAGCGAGACTCAAGTAGAATACCACCGGCCTCTTCGTCCGCACCGCCTTCTTAGGTACCGGTGTTGTTGTTTTTTTCTTCCGGTCCAGGAAGCGCGGCTCGCTTTTGATGGGCCCGGGGGTGGGAGGTGCGTCGGGTGGCAGTAGGTCGGCCAGGCACTCTGGTTTCGAGCAGTCGAGGGGCGGGAAGCCTTCGCACGTGTCGCATTTGCGGAGGGCTGGGGAGGTTAGTTTGAGGACTCGGCTGAGTGCGTTCATGGCCGGCGCTTTAATTTGGTTGGGTCTGGATTCGGTGGTGGGTTTTGTTGGATTGTGTGGAGGGCCGGACGAATTTTATTGTTGATGGGTTGCGGGCGGGCACAAATCTGGCAGTTTAGCTAGGTATAGTGATTTCACAAACACTGTTTGGATCTGGATCTTGTTGTTACGATATTCTTTATCCTGTTTCGGATGCTGTTTGTGCTAGTGTAGACATGAAGGGTAGAACTGTTATGCTAGCGCTGGAATCCCCGAAGCCAGAAACAGGCAAGTATAGTTTTCTCCAACTTGGTTTTCCAGACCCTGCGATTGCTTTCTTCGTACGTATAGAAAAGGTATACTTTTTACCCTATGTATAGGTTTCTGAAGACTAGGTAGCACGCTGCATGGAACTCTAGGAATATCGCGGACATTTGAAAAAAGAAATATCATTTTTAAACATCCTCGAGGCAATCAGGAGGTGTAGAAAGTAGAAAGGAAGAGATATAGAAACAGAGCAGGGGGAAAGGATTTGAAGTTTTTAAAGGTCATGGCTGTGATGTTAAAAAGAACAAAGAGGATTTCCCTTTCTTAATTAAAACAACGATTCCTCACTGAAGGCTGAACATAGATGCCTGTTACTTCGAACCTGCTCAACGTCTATTAAATCCTAAGTGAGAGAAAGTACAATGTGCAACTCCACACGCATACACGCTTCTCCTGATTCTATTTTATTTCGTTTCATTCCTCAATGCTGATTCTCGTATGCAAAAGGGTCAAGGTCAAAGGTTTCAAAGAGTCAAATATCGCTTTTTAGTAAGGATGAGAATGAAAAGATGGACAGGTCCAGCTCTCCACGCTCCATCTCAGCAATACATGACTAAAACCCGTGAACCTTAAGCCTTAACGCCCAGCTAGCAGATTTACGCCCGCTCAATGGCTACAATACACCTCGTCGATGCTTATGCAAATGTCTCTTGCGAGCCGATGGCGCAGTCACAGTAATTACGTCCTCTACCCACAACACCTCCATGACCTCTTGTCCCTTGGTCTGGTATTCCGTGCTGAAGTAGCTCTGGGTCGAAACCGAGCTCTGCAATGCTGGTGCGGGGGTGACTGCCGGAGGAGAGGATGATGATGTAGCGGTGGTGCTGCTCACTTCGACAGCGGCTTGAGGTACGTCACCACTGCTCTCCGCAGCGAACATAGCGGCGGGTGCATACTGAACACTACTTTCCACACTGTTACTGGGCTGTTTACTCGACGTCGGCGTGCTGGCCGCGGGAGCACTTGAGACAGGAGATGAGGGCGGG
>QGML01000042.1:0-36007 GCA_007825375.1 Lachnellula willkommii | reverse complement strand
CTACCCTCCAAAACTTCCATGCGTCTCGATCGCCCGCCTCACCACGCACCCCGACAAGTTCTTCGACACCTTCAATACCATCAGCATTCAGGAACTTCTCTTGGTCAATCTCCTCTCCTCCGTCATCATCCTCCATTCCATTCTTCAGCACAGCTGGCCAAAGAACCCCGACTCCATTACAACCTAATGTCGTCTCGAACGTGCGATAATTTTCGTCGTCCAACGATTCTTCTAAGCGCTTCATCCTTTGAGGTGTAATATCTGGTTTAAGTAGAGTAATTGCGCAGCCTCCTCCACCAGCACCAGTCAGTTTGGTCCAACCAATACCCTCGTGATCAACCAACTCCCGTATCCGCTCCAATCGGGGATGTGATACTCCCAAAGCAACAAGAAGCCCATGATTGACCGTCATTAGACTCCCTACCTGTTCTAAGCTCGACAGCTCTTCGTTGTCAAAATCTTCGTGTCCAATCAATGCTGCAGCTCCTTCTGTGACCTTTCCTATCGCATGTAATATAGACTCAGTGATTTGAGGGTGCTTTTCTTTCAACGCTGCGACTTTTGCAACCTCAAATGCAGTAGATTTCGCTTGCTTGGTATCCACCAGGAGTAATGGTAGCTCGGGGAAATTCCAGAGGGGATTGACGCGGGGTGGCTTATTGTAGTCCGACCGTTGGAAAACAACGGCCTTGCCTTGGGTCGCAACTGTATTATCCACCCCAGAAGGGTTTCCATGGATGCACATTTCTCCTACAAAAGCCCATTTGTTGATACGATCTATCTGCAAGCGCCCTTCTTCGGCTGGTTGGTCGGGGTGAGGTCCAGAAAGTGTGCGAATTTGCAACAAGAGGGCGGCCGAGAGACAGACAGATATGGAAGCACTGCTGCCCAAGCCTGCAGCAATTGGTATTGTCGATCGAAGCGTGTATAAACATCCGTTGAACGCTGGTGAACCAAGGGAGAGTAGTAAATACAAAAAGCAAGAAGCAGAGTTCTTGTGGACCTTTCGAATGTCATCTGCAACTCCCACCGAGACGGTTTCAAGATGCGGTTGCAGAGCTTTGACGAGGTCTTGATCGAGCTCGGTGACAAGGTCGTAATAATACTTCTTCTTGGAAGGATGTGAGAAGGTAGCCCATGGAAGATCGTCGATGTTCCAGGTATGAGAGAGGTTGATATCGGGAAAGCGGAGAGATATTGTTCGTTTTGACTTGGAGAGCGCTGTGACGAGGAGGTAGGAGCGAAGAGAAATTGCAGCAGCAATGGCAGGCTGTTTCCTAGTCAGCAAGCACGCGTTGATGCAAAGCCTGACGCACCTTTCCATGGACTACTGCATGCTCCCCAAAGACGATGACCTTGCCAGGAGCCGACACCATGAAAGACGGCATCATGGGCGACGATTTCTTCCTTTCCAGAGGCGACCTGGAACTCTTGAGGGGGCCATTGTTATGGATCTTGGTATTCACCATGTCGTCGGCCAGCGCATTGATACGAACGCTGCTGCTGCTTGCGTTTGAATGAGGCGGCATACCGGAGGCGGAGGAGGGCGAGTTCGGTGAGGTGTCAGACGGGGACGGAGTCTCAATATGCAGGGAGGCTGTGGTTGTAGTTGTGGTACTCGAACTTGATCGCGAATGGTTCTTGGAGTTTTGCGACTTTGCGCCAATAGACCGGCTGGTCATTGCACAGTGTTCATGCTATGTGTGGGTGGCTGCGACCGCAATTGCAGTAGAGGACAATGGGATCTTTGCGTGTGAGTACCTATTAAGTAAGTGTGAATGGATGTATTATACGGAGAGTACAGTGAAGTGATCACAAAGTGCTGCACTGGCTGGCTGGTGCACCTGGAGTTCCGGGGTTTTCGGGCCATCCTTTCCTAAACCAGCAAGGCTGAGCATGCCTGGGCATACCCGAGCAAGCCTATAAGTAGTAAGAATCAACCACCCGAACCCCTGCGTCGTGCCTTTCCAGAACAGCGGGTCGGATGCTTACCTTACTGTAGTGCCTTACGGAGGTATATTTCTCCGACTCACTCGAGTACTTCACCAGCTTCATCTACACATTTCTACACATTTCTACACATATGAATGGAATCAAATATGAAATGTAGGCCCAACACCAACCCAGGAGTTTTCAACCTCTGCTGTGATTTGTAATACTCTGATTAGCGATATCTCCTTATTTTCTACTCGTACATCACAATACAATGTAAGGCTCCTCGACGCTGAAAGCTTCGGGATTCGGAATCCGATGTATGTATGTTCTGGATAGAGACCTGATCTTCACCGCGTTTTTCTGCTCTTGAGCCTTTAGGTTCAGACTCCTGTGTATGCCTACCTTAACATACCTAAGTCATTGCAAAAGATCGAGTCCGCTCTCTGCTTTACGGAGTAAGTTCAAACTAGTGGCGTCTAAAACAAGACTGCATTTCCCCGCAGTAACCTACCCTACCCTCCCCCTCCCTGCAACCTTGACATGACCCTTACACTTGGTCTCCAATGGGGTTTATATCCAGAGTTCTAGATCTCACAAGGCCGTCCTATATCAAAGTTTATTCTACCACTTGTATGCATCACGCTTGTATCTCTCCTCACTCAAGTTAATATATATTCGCACAAAACTAACTTAGCTGCGGGGTTTCCCCCTTTTAAGCGAGCCGGACTATGATACCTAAGTTAGGTAGTTCTATTACTTTGGATAGTAGTATGTAGTTCGAGACTTAAACTGATATTATACTATAATCGACTCTCTATACACTATACTTTGTATTATCTTGCAGTATATCAAATGTCCGTAAAGCAAAAGCCGCGACGTCTCAATTGTACCACGTGCTAAATCATGAGCATTGTAACACAAAAGCCATACCCCTCCCCTCCATAGTAAAGCGCAAATACACCAGGCAGATAAATTGTTATTAATATAAACTTCTCTCGCACCCTCGATGTCTAATAAAATTAATGTATTTGAGTCTGCACCCTGATATGAACCCGACACAAGAGATCATCGAGCTCTCACTTCTCCTCGAAAGCGAATACGCGATCTATAGCTTAGGTATCACTTTCTTAAAAGCTACACATATCTAGGAATACTTCCTACAGCAAACCATGACTACAAAGTAAGTGTTCTCCGCATCGCTCATGGGTAAGATAAGACCCTCAGCACTTGTTGGATATTACAACTTTGTATCACTTATCTCACATTTCGGGTTGTTTATTCGTACTGGTTTCTAACCCGCAACACAAACGCAGTTCGGAGTAATTATAAAACCATACCAGATTGGCAACAAGAGGTCCACAAATAATAAGAATAGCTCTACTTTATTGATTCTACGGAAATGATGCTCTGTCCAATGGTCTGTATTTAGGAGACCAGCAAAGACGATTAAGGGAGACTTCGAGGGCTATAAATGCATGAAACTCTTCGATTGAAATTGAAAATATGATAGGCCTCATGCCGCCGTCTTGAGGAGTGAGTGAGATAGAATCCACAAAGCATGTGGAATATCTCCTGGAAGATGGAGTATGACTTTTTAATAATGAATGCGAAAAATTGGAAAGAGAGTGTTCGGATGAGCTTGCTTGGCGATGGGAAATTTGCTAGCTGGGTATCTGGATTAAGACAGCTGCATTATAGTAAAACGTAGCTTTCTCCTTCTCTTTCTCTTTCTCCATCTTGGATATCGCAGTAAAAACATGTATAGTTCCACCTTTTAGGTAAGGAACGATGGCTCAATATCCGCTTGTATCCCCCATTTCACCCGCCCCCTTTACCTCTTTGACCAAACATGTCCTTAGTATTTGCGGCGCATCATCGAGCAGTCGGCAGATTATTTCCCGTAGTCTGTCCCTAGAGTCCGTTAACATTGATTAGCCTCCTCACACTCTTCGAAGAGCACGGTATCTAGCGAGGCTCCTTTGGACGACCCGCGTGTCTTGCAATAAACGATATACTTGACTATATCCATACTCAATAGCCTCCACTTGGAAGGTTGAACCGCCCATCTCAGCATGATCATGCGCATAAGCCACAGCGTTGGACTGCTGTCCGCTCGATGCCACTTTCTAATGGAATCCAAATACTTCGCGGCAACTTCATCCTGTAAAGTGAAGATTATGCCCTCAATAGAAGTCTGAAATTCGGAGGTGTATCAGTCGAAAGACATGGTAGGTGGATCTTGCCGTTTGAATCTTTCTCATCTTCATCGTGCGAAAGCTCGGTTTAATCGTGTATTTTGCATCCAGGTAGAGAACGAGTTCCTGCCTTTTAGAGATGGAGAGAGATTTTTGGTGCTCGAAGATTCTCCAAAGAGGATTGGAATGGCTGTCGCCTAACTCGGGGAGCCCGTACTGAAGATGTTTGAAACACAAGTGGTCTATGTTTGGCGTGATTTGGAGATCTTCCTAGTAAGATGAATGATGGATGGAAAAGCGAAACTTTCGGTCCGAAAGCTGAAAGCTCAAACATGAAGGGATCGCACAGAAGCCTCCTGTGCCTGCGCTTTTAGTTACCCGCTTCAGGTGCTTCTAGGTTTGATTACCTATGTACTGTATTATCCGGATCTTCTGCGAGAGATTGGGAGTTTAATCATGCAATGCGGGCCGTCCGAAGTAAGTAGCCTGCACGCTTGGTGGAAGAAAGATATTCATCCCATGGTAAATCCTTAATTTGCTATTATGGTTCTCCAATCTTCGAACTCGGCACTACCGAGAACCAAGGCAGATTCGCCATTTCTCTCCTGTCGATGTGCACAGTGCACACTTTTTGACAAGTAATGCAAGTGCGGAAGCTGTAGAGAAAGCAAAGAACTCTTACTAACGACGCTATTAGGAACGAGGCTCGTACCTTCTATCCGCAATACAACAACTAAAGATCCTGCACCGGCTACCACATCGGCGAAGGAGCCGTTGAGATCAACCGCAGCGAGCTGAAGTATCCCGGGCCTTCGTCCACAGTAGATCCAAAAACAGTGGGCGCGCATTGAACAAATTCAAGGCAGTATACGAAATATAGAAACAGAAGGATGATAATCAGACTGCTAAATGCGACTTCTCCCGACAGAACTAACAGTCTATTTGAGATTGCGACGGCGCCATGCAAAAACGAGGAAGGATGTAAACAAGTACATACGTAAATCCCAAGTAGGTGAATAAACTGAAACACGAAGGATTAAAGCAGAAGCCAGCAACGCTAAAAGGCACATTCTCTTCGACGATACTCATCTCTCCACCTCAATAGTAAATGAGATGCGCAGCTTATCTACGGAGTACTCCTTCCTACTCCGTAAAGTCTAAGAATTAGGCGCATCGGAAATAGAAATTATCTACGTGAAGAAGAGGACCCCCATCCATCGTGCTAAAAATCCGCTGCCACTCCCTTGGGATAATTCAAATTGCCACGTAGGCGTATCGCAAGCAATCAACTAATCAACCTCCGTAGCAGCGCCATAGAGCAGCGTCCGGATCTCCGTAGGGGCTCTGAAACCGACGGACCCAAAAATGGGGCGCTGCGAATCCCGACTTCTGGGAAGGATAATAATAAAGAGTTCATGGGGTTTCCTTGAAACAGCGAGAGTCAAGGTCAAGTTGGTTTCTGAGAGGCGGTGCACTAGACTAGTAGAGCTACCTAGTCGACAGCCCTACGTACAAATGCACTACTGTACTGAATCGGAATTTTGGGGCTGAAGGGTAATTTAATCATTACCTAACCTTAAGAGGTTGGGGCACAACTCGCTCGCATGCGTATAATTACCACGTATAAGCAGAGAGCTTGGCATTGCTAGTTCTTACATACCTAGCAACTCTTACTCTGTGCCGAGCAGGACGAATAAAGCGGTCTGGCTCGTAAAGGAGGCTGAGGAGGCTGAGAAAGCTGAATTATTATTAAGTTTGAGATACGGATACGGACAAAGGTAGGTTAGCTCGTTATGTTACATACAAGAATGGTAAAATTACCTAGTAGCCAAAAAGAAAGAGATGATTGGTTGGCGATACGAATTCTATGCCCACGTACTGTAAAATGATTTGTTGCGCCCTTTAAGAGGGACATCATCGACAGCGATACTTGGAATAATATCAATCAGACGAGAGGCATTAGGCCTGGTGGGCTTGGGAGAACTGTCTTTGATTGTCATTGCATTTATCTGTTACCAAGTGCGGTCCACATGATCCATGCAACAGTTTCCCTTTCTCATCATCTGTTCATCTCCCATACTGAAAGACAAAAATCATCGATCAAGCTTTCGCGATCGTTCGTTGTTGTTTCTGTACAAATGTGCCACGCCGTGCATGCAAGTAATCGCGGCCTGGAAATCCCCAACCAAAATGCATCTGAGGTGGTGCATGGATGCAGCCCTAAATCCACCACTCTCATTACTAAACCCCATCTGCAAAACGCGAGAACTCCATCACCAAGCCCGGTGGTATCCATTCATAGGTCTCGAAAATAGGTGGGCAAAAGCAAGAAACCAGTCCAGCGTTCATCACGACCCCGTCGACAATAGCAGCGCAGCTGTAGAAACAAAAGTATACTCCTTAACTGAAGATTGCGGAGGAGACCAGTCCACCGAAAACTCAGCAAGGCAAATCCATGGACAAAGGAAATCTCAGCGAGTGGATGAAGCAGCAAGCGCCGTTGATGAATGCTTATGATGCCGTGAAAATGCAAAGCGCAGCGCGAGCCACTTTTGTTCCCTTCCTTTATATGATGTATAATGATCCCAATTTGCCCTATCCCTTCTGTTTGTTACGCCTGAAAAGTTTGCAAAAACTGCGCAAAGCCCCAACGCTTGGACGGATCATGAAAAAAAAAGTAAGTACAGATACATTGAAGAACTTTTGGTACAGTGAATGGAATGTGCGGTCGTAGTAGAATAATGATGACTGTCGTGAGGTGGGTCATTTATTGATGACCAGTATCAAGTGAGGGTTTGGGTGACATTGGAGTTCGGTTGAAGACTGTTTGACGAATGGTTTTGAAGACCCCTTCTCTTTCAGGAGCTTCTGGCCCATTGACGTATATACTGGTAGCTGGGTCGATCTTGATGCGGCAGAACAGTGTGGAGAATAAGAACTGGTCCCCGTTACCATCGTAGAGAGGAAGCGTGCGATAGCCTTGTTTGAGACTGCTGAGCTTAGCAGTGTACGTTGCAAGTGGAAGGCCTTTGTCGCTGAAACTGTGACCGTCCGGTGAGCAGCGTACTGTCCAGCGGACAAAGACTAGTTCTGGAAACTTGGTCGTGAGATCAAAGGTGAACTTGTTGTTGAAGATAGGGTTGAAGCCATTCTCTTGGAGGATACCGGTGCGACGCTTGTGTGGGGTACCAAGTCCGGATGAGCCATCTTTGGAAGGTGCTTCGGAGCCACCTTCGCCAACGACGCCCTTATTATCCTTGTCCTTGTCGTCGGCATGGAAAACTTCAACTTCAACATAAGGGTCAACGCTGCGTGTTTGGGCGAGTCCCTTCGGCCTCATAAGCTGCTGAGCTGAAATGACATCGATAGAGAAGTTGACATTCTTGCGTTCCCGCTTGATGTGACCAGCACCTGCTTCGTTGAGTACACTGGGGATCATCGTGATCTCTCGCAATTCCCTCGGCTTCAGGATGTATCCAGATTGATCAGTACCGCCTGCAAACATTGCCTCGTTCATTTGCATCCCTAAATCATATGTCTGCCAGTTGAGAGCAACCATCTGAACTCCACGTCGCCAATATTTAAGAGGGTCGAAGTTTGTCGATGCGACTCGCCATCCGTTGGGGTAGACTCTCATCATGTATCGCATGTTATGTCTCGTGATGGCCCGTCTGTCTTCTGGAGTCCTGCTGTTCTTGTCGAAGGTACTTTCCATGAAAGAGAAAATGTGATTGCAAGCCTTACTTTCTGCAGTATCGAAACCGTGGAACTTGAGGCCAGCGCTATAGACACCCAGTTCGCCAAGAACTTTGATGATGTTACTAGTTTTGTTCCGCCGATTGCTCTCTTTCGCTTTCACCATGTCTTCTGTAAAACTCTCGCTGTCACTGGTGCTGCTGCTCAAGCTATCTGGGCCCTCGCTCCCCGAGTTCTTGAATGGGGCACGGACTAGTCTCGGTGCTCTTTGATATGGACTTGGGGGTAGGAGACCGGCCGATATAGTCGAGTTGTCAAGCTGTGCTGGCCGCATGTATGGGGAATTTACGCTACTGCCCCGACTTCGTCCTGTCGGTAGCTCCGCCAAATTAGAATCTTGAAACAATCGAGGTTTCTTGACTTTGATTAGGATTCGATTGAGTAGCTGCGACGGAGAAGGAAGCTGCTCATATGATGCATCTAGCGGCTCTGTGACCAGTTTTAGACCACAAGTGGATCTGATGATTTCGGCCATCAATGCTTGTTGCGCTGGGTTGCAGTGGACCTCGAGCGAAATCCACAAGGGGTAGGGTGATTTGACAAATGCATACTTGCTAATTGTGGACATGACATCGTGGAAAGAAACTTGACTCGTGAGCGTTCGGCCATGCATGACAACCGGCTGCCCATCACCGCCATTCCAGCAATCCACCTCGACACATCTACAGCCACGATTCAACGCTGAGATATACGCCTCGACACTCGACTGCCCAGCCACCTGGCGACCTAATAGGTAGGTGTTGTGGGAGCTGGAAATGTAATACTCGTTCAAAGGGCGGTCCAGAGTCGGCGTGAATTGCGTCGGAAAGGCTTCTAGGGGCACATTAAGGGTTGAAATCAGGAAGCTAGTAAGGGCGGCCTCGTTCATTCGAGGTGTCCCTTCAATCGTGTCTTGCAATGCCTGCTCCTTTGACTTTGAACGACGAGCAAATCTGGCAAAAATACCTTCCCAGTAAACTCGGTCGGCATCGACGTCTTCGCGTTGAACTATTTTGAGGAAACCGAAGAATTCCTGGGCCGTGATGCCCTTCTCAGAATCAGATGCCACCTCTCGGTAGATTGCTCCGACATCGTCCCGTCTCTTCATCAATTTGACGAAATCTTGAAACTCGGCAAAGTTCAATCGTCCAGTCCGTGACACGTCAGCTTCGTCGAATTTGGAACGAATGTAATTGGAAGAGCCGTGAATATGAAGGGAACGACAAAGTCGTTCTACTCCAACAATATCAATTTCTTCTTCATCATCGGAGTGCGGCTTGTCGTGATATTGCTTGCTCATTTCAGTCCGCCAGCACGCCCGGACTGCCTTGTCATGGAACGATGATAGTGAAGCCATAAGATCTTGACGATGTTTGGATATCGCATCCAGTGTCGTTGTCCACAAGTAGAAAGTCTGTTCGTCCGTCGCAATCAAATGCATTACTTTCTGTGCACGACCCTTTGATTTGTCTGGTATAGCGTAAACAATTGAGAAAAATCTTGGCTCGTCTGCTGCTGAGACTCCAAACTCTTGACGGTAATTCCGAGCATCTGCTCCTACCCTGATATCCTTGATATCGTCGATATAAAAAGACTTTGAGGGTTTATCCCTGCCCCAGGAGACCTTTGCAGACTCGCTATCCAGAACGAAAATTAAGGCCTTATTTTTCTTCTTTGTCACTTTCTGCATGATCGTTCCTTGGGTCAGTATAGCTGGGATGACAGGACCAGGCGAAGAACTCAAGGTAGGAACTGTCGATGAGCCTATAGAAGCAGTAGTGCTCGGGAAGTCGCGGGGTCCATCCATGCCCAACGGGTAATGAAGCTCTTCCCGATACTCCCCCACGCATTCTGGTTCCGAGTCAGATAGAAGAGCTCCCCGGCCGCCCTCGGGCGCTGTGTTGGTACTGTCACTTCTCCGCCGAACAATGACGGGCCCCGTGCTGTGATCACGACTCATTGCTGTGGTTGAAGATTGGCGTCGGCGACCGGCAAACTGAGTGGCTCTATTGGATATCCTTCGTATTAACCCAGGAGACTTGCTCATAGTCATAGCCTCACTCATTGCACTATGACTCGATTTGCGCGACACAATGGATTCGGGAAGCTCAAAAGGAGGCGGAGGAAAATCCGAGTCGCGGCCGCGGGGGCCATCCGGTGAGCCTTGTATCGAAGAGTTGTTCGTAGCAAGTTGGGCGGTCTCGGGCGACATGATTGGGGAGGCTTGGGGAGAACTTGAAGTGGTGGCCGACGAGGCGCTGATCGCAGACGCAGGCACGGATGGTGTGGACGTCGTCGAGATGGAGGGTAGGAAGCTGGTCTGCACATGGTGGGGTTTTGCGCGCCGTGTCAACGAATATTGGGAATATTGGGAGGATTGGGAAGATTGGGGCGTCATAGTCGTAGAGGTTGGTATATCCATCGTAGTAGGCGCTGCCCGCAAGGACGGACTTGGAGAAGGGGAGGGCATTGCGCCCTACCTCGGAATTGAGGAATGGCCCAATGGCAGAGGACTTTTTCGTAGGGCGGTAATTGGAGAAGAGACGTTTTATGACCAAAGCTGGTGATGCGGGATTGAACGCATGTCTTCTCCAATCTACCTGCGGGGAAGAGTCGAGTCGAGGAGAGTGGTTGGCCAGACGGGGTGTGTTGACAGCACAGCTCCGTTGCTGTACAGTATAATACGCGGCAAATCCGGCGGGATGAAGTCAATTACTGCTTGCAGCTTGTGCAAAATGGAGTCAGGTGGTGAAGGATTGTGAGCTGTATGTATGCCGTAGGGAAAGGGCTGATGCACCTGGCCACTTCTGGGTAACAGAGATGTCTGGAATATCCAAAGCCTGCAGGATGGTATGGTATGTATGGTAGGGTGAAGGAAGTAGTGTACTGTAGTCGCAGTTTCTAAGGAACGGATGTCGAAGGCAGAGTCGCAGACGGAGAGGGACGACAAGACAAAAAGAAGAGGATCGAATGAATAGAAGCAACGAAATTGGGCGACAGACGGCGCGTGGGCGAGGTTTTGTTGTCGGTTGAATTGGGAGTGGATGTGGAATCGGAAGGGGGGAGATATTTTTTTGATGGTACGGTAAGCACCAAGCTCTCGTGTAGACCGGTCGTCCAGTGGGTCCGTTCGGTGGGCACGGTGGAGGGTGTGAATTGCAGTTCGCAGCTAATAAATAAATCTTACAAGATCGCCGAGGCAGATTTGGAGATTTTCAGGAGAGAGAGAGGGGGGCGAAGGGGGGGAATACGGGAACCAAGGCCGTGAGCGCTGATTCCTGTTTTGCTTTTAGGAACAGTTTGCTTGGAATTGGGATGTGTAGAATAATCTCCCTCGTTGCAGAAGTAGTGGTAGAATCAGGTAGATGTAGGAACAATTGCTGATATAATTTTGATTTTTTTGTGGAGATGATTCGAGCAGGGTGCCAGATGGGGTTGGCAAGGGCAGCCTGGGCAGCCAGCGTCTGAGTAAAACTCGGGTTTGTCGCGAACGATCGTTATGGTATGAGTTCGGTATGTTATGGGACGAGTTCGGTATGTTATGGGATGTTTGGTTATGTTATGATCTGTTACGGAGATGGAGGAGATAGATGATCCTTCGAGGCTAGAGAAGGGCAGGACAGGACAGGGGAGCGGAGCAGAGGTTGAGGCAGCAGCAACAATAATATTAGGGGTTAATAACGAGGCGGACGCAACTAAGAACTGGGCCAAGTTCTGCTTTTTACGTACCCAGGTAGGTATTGAGGGAGTGAGTGAGAGTGAGTGAGAGAGGTAAGATACGGAGTAGTGAGTGAGTTCGTGAGCGGTGGGGTGGGGCTTGCTTGTCTATATTTTATTTATATCTAGAATTTATTTCACGGAGCCCTCCTCCCTGTCGCGTCCTGTCCTGTTGTCCTGTGCGAAGAAGTAGGTAAGTGTACAGTATACCTAGTACCAATCCAATACAGCCACTCTGTATGGCCTCAAGAGGCTTTTACTTCCCCTCCTCGTACACCGCTCTCTATTGCGTTGCATCAGTATCATCTGGTGGTCGTGTGAACGATAATTGACATGGGGGGTGGGCCAGGAACGACAGCTGCTTCGCTGGCACCTCCTTCCAATGGCACAAGAGAAGAGAGGGCAGAGGCCATCGCAATGGAAATAGAAAAGCTTCGGCGCCTCAAGTCTCACCGCCAGCGGGGGGGGTTCACCAGTCGCAGCAACAGCTCTGGTCATCGCAGCACAGTGCAGGGTCATATCGGGTCGTATACAAAACCAGCACAAAAGACTACTACCTGCTTGGCATCCATGGGCCATCTCACGAAGCCCTAAAAGGCAATAATCTGGTGCTTTGATGGAAGCTAAAGAACTAAAGAACTAAAGAACTAAAGAACCTCCGTAAAAAAAACCTACTCCGTAAAAAGCTCCGTAAAGAAACATCGTCATCGGCAGGGATGAAGACCCAGCAGGGTACAGTAGGGTGAGTAGGGCCCGTTTCATGGGAGGCCGCACATGGGGTTTGGGTTCGCGCCTTATCTCCATCTCCATACACTCCGTACAGCCAGCCAGCCAGCAGCACGCTGCCGTACGGCGTGTACTCGGCTGTGTTGCAGTTGCAGTTCTGGGTGCATTGCATTAGGTTTGCGTTGCTTTGCATTGGCTTTGCATTGGTTCCTCAAGCTTGAATCACGTTGCCTATTCTCTGGGCTCTTTCTGGCTTCTTTTATTCTGCACCAGAAGAAGCGTAAATTTACTCCGTACCTAAGATTTGCGTCCGTAATCCGGAATTGACAGGTCGCACGTAATACTCCGTACAACTAGTCAAGTCCAGTAAATTACCTATACGTGCGGTACGAGTAGGAAGGAGTAAGTACTCCGCAGGTCGCCGGCCAGCCACCTACCCAGCCCAGTACTTAGGTACCTAGGTAGGCTAGGGCAGGTAGTCTTTAAACAGAGTTCTTGCACTTGTCATGATTTTTTACTTCTACTACTGCACACATTTACATGAAATCCACTACTATTTTCAGTGGCCGTGCTACTGTATAGCATCGCCGAACCATGGCGGTGCAGGCCAGGGCAGACTCCTTTCCAGGCATACAAGTGCATAGGGCCAGCCCCTGGGCCAATCATGGCATGGACCTAGCGAACCGGAGTAGCCTGGATCCCATGTGCTTCCCCTGTCCGTTGCAAGCTTCTGTTAAAGCGACGGGGTTTTCTTGACGTGTATTATATTCATTCGTAAAGCCAACAATTCGTGACTCTTTTGCCTCGCTGAGCGGCTGAGGAGGGCGAACGCAGATTGCGCAGTACGCGAATGAATATCGTATCTAAAAGATCTACGCTGCTGGCTCGTTCGCATAATGCCAAGTTGCCAACCAGTCCAGCAATCATAATAATACCCAAGTAACTGCAGGGCACGACGTCACGCATCCACACTTCGCCTTTTGCCCTCACCCTCACCCTCTTTGTTTGTTCTCTTGTTGCGTGCGCGGAGCACCCCATTCATCAATTGATGGTGCTATCCTCGGGACGCTGCGGAGGTTTCATGTCAATCAAGTACCGGTAGAAAGACTTGGTGCATTTGATTGGCTTGGAGGTTGACTTGGAGGGACTCGGATCAGGGCGAGGGGAAAAGAAAAAAGCAGCCAGTTGCATGCCGCTTGATCCCTGCTGGTCAACCACAACCGCGGATTCTCCCACAGAAAAACCACGACACCACACCACCAGGAAGGGGAAGGGGATGGGGGCAGGACAGGGCAGGGACGGGGACGGGGACGGGGATACTGTACCACTAGTACTCTAACGATTGGATGACAAGAAATTTCAACGCTCGTAAGTTCTTACTTCCTCCGTAAATTTACTTGGCAAATCGCTGGGGAAGGGAAACGTAACGGTGGGTGACACGGGGAGGTTCGGGTGTCAAGCGTTCGCGAGCCTCGGGCGAACTGGCTTCTCTCGAGTCTTTTGATTATTTGACAGCACAGAGTGCATCATGATCTGACTCGGACGATTATTATAGTACCTAGGTAGGTACTTACTAAGGGTTGTAATGCACTGTACTGCACTGTACAGGCAGCCATCACTACTGTTTCCGCACGCCCGGACTAATAATACTTCAACAGGCGGGCGGCTACACCCCTTTTCACCTTCTCGTTTGATTAGATTTGCTTCGTGCGACATGATTACTGTATTGCAACCTCCACCCACCAGCCATGTGCGACAATCATAACGTGGAGATGATTTGCATGTGGATCGTCTCGCGTTGCACACAACAGGGACAGCTCTCCGATGAGATGATGCACGGCGATGCACGGAAGCTGCAGAGAAGGACCAAAGAAGGTGCAAGGAAGGAAGCAGCCTGCACGTGTGTCTGGAAAGAGCAGGCAGATGAGATGAGCACCACACCACTTCCTTCCTCTGCAATTTGCGATGCGTTTTACATTACTTGGTCCTTTTACATAGGTAGGGTAGGTAGGTAGGTAGGTAGGTAGGTAGCTATCCAAAACTGCCGTGCCTCTCCTCTCTCCCTGTCCTGTATTGTACTTACTCGTACGGAGTGTCTTCCAGCGCTTGGGCGATGCCAAGGGGGGCTCGTTGGCAGCAAGTAGTTGGAAATTAAATAAATTCCTCGCTTCAATCCATATCATGCCATCGCATCTAACCACTACAATTTGCATCTCTTCTGGAACTTTGAAGTCAGGCAAGGCAGGGTCAGGGTCACGCCTTCACTGCGATCTTCCTTGCCTGAAACATGTCGATGATCGGCATACGCAAGCAATCAAGTGCGTTATCTCCTCAATCACGCCGTACCAGTACAGTACAGTACTGTACCGAGTCCCACCAAAATCGAATGTGGGGAATAATCGTGGAGTTGTGCGAGATTACGGATACGGCGTAGTAGGTTTTTTGGTTTGGAATGGTGGCGTTACCAGTACTGGTAGGTGCTTTGTCAGAATCCCAGCATTTGAAACCAACGAGCTCCGTAAGCGGTGAAGTACTTCGCCCCCAACATCGAAATAGAACAGGCGAAGTACCGGTCCGGTACTGTACAAGTATCTACTTTTAGAATTGTTGTTATTATTATTATAGTCATGTACTGTAGTGGTCGACTACATCCATATTTGATCAAATTTACGAACCTCGGAGTCACAACTTGCTGCATACAGTATAATAGTACAGTACAGTATTAGTACTTCAAATAACCAAGGTATGTTGCAACTTGGAAGGCTTAGGCTCACATAAGCGCGTGCGGGCATCTCCGCCTTGCTTTTCTTTGCCTCTACTTTATGTAGACACTGGACTGGACAGACTGCACTTCGACTTCTACCTCCGTAAAAAGAAATACTTGAAGCCTCTACTGGTACTGTACTGTACAACCCGGCTAATATGAAGAGGCTCTAGCAACAGCAAGCAGTACCTAGACATGTGCATGTACCTAGGTACCTAGCCTAGGTAGGTAGCTGATCGAATAAGTCCCGACCTTCTCCTCTCCTCTTATGCTACCTTGCACTTGCCTTGCTATAGTAAGCCCTTGATTATCACCATGACATGGGGAATTTGGTGTACTCGCAATGCTCCATCAGTATTAGCGTGCTGTATGAATCCAGAATCAAACTCTCCGGCATGAAGGCTGAAGCCTTGCTCGTGCTATCCTATCCGATACTATTCCATACCGTATTACTCTCTGTGCGCCCTGCTTTGTCCCTCTGTATCTATTTCCATAGATCCCTTCCCCTCTCTACCCCTCACCTCATTAATCCAAGCAAACATCGATCCTCTTATCCGCCGCAATCGCCATCTGATACATCACAATCTTTGGCTTTTGACCGTCCACCCCGCATAATCTTGGAACGCTGACGATATGTAGCTTACAGTACTCGGGCCGTTGTGCAAATACTAAACCGGTCCGGCTTCGAATCGGACTACCATATTGAACCAATTGTCGGCTGATTATTAATTACGGTATGATTCTTATTCTATTATCTTAGTGCAATCTTGTACTTTGTGAGCTTCTCCGTGCATCTCATTTTGCCCTTTTCGGCCCCGATGTGATATCTCTCAGCCGCACCTGGAATCTCCCATTGCAGCATCCAGCGCCCACTGAATGCTATCAAGGAAGATGAGCTCCGCCGGCGTCCCCGCAGTGCTACTTGCTGCTGCGAGGACACGAGCGAGTGCATGATCGACGGGAACTTGCAGGAAGTGCATGCTGTTGGTGTATCCCAATCAAAGAATACTTCCTTTCCGAGTGTGCCCTGTACCTGGATCTAGAACCCTTCGAACAGGTCATGTTGTGTCATGGTCAAGCCGATTCACTAGTAGCAAATCTTGTGCACAGAGTAGAACCTTACCCCTGAATCTCGCGATCATTCGAGTCGCCATCAAGCCATCGTGTTGCCGTGAGAGCACATCTGATCCCCAAGATGGTTTGCTTGGACCAATACGAGCAGGGAAAAAGCAAACATGCTGAGAAGGTAATGGTACGACCGGCTCGGCCCTCCCCTCCCTTCGACCGCACGAGTCGGGCGGCACGGGCGCGGGCGCGGGCACGGGTGTCTTGGATCGATTTAGAGCAAATATCTGCAAGCATCTGTACATACACCACCACCATCGCATGGGGCCGCCAACAAAGCAAATATGACATATCGCGGGGCAGTGCGCCTCCAGGACAAGATATCAACAAGCAGTTAGGAAAGTTGGCTGATCCGATGACCCAAGCATGTCATGATTGAGATAAGAAGCGGTGGGGGGGTCCTATTTGTTATTCGTCTGTGTGGAATAAGGGTGAGGATGGAAGAGGCTGCCGCGCGTAGAAGAGAAAAAGGTTGACGTTACATTATTCACGTGCCCGATTCGAATCGGAGCTTTCCTGCTGGCGCTCCGCTGAGGTGATCCGAGACATACATCTTGGTGCTGGCTTCATTCTATTCTAGGACTCAGCATCAAGAAGTATTTCAGAGGCAGTGTCACTTGAAATAATCCAAAAGTGGACGATATTTTTATTTGCTTTTCAGGGTTACATCTCGGCGTAGAGGCTACTCGAGTTCTCTAGAAGACGGTGGCATTACAAGTTGTTTGTGTCCAGTCATTGAGTTTTTGATTTTACCTGCGAGCCTTTGAAAGATCACTGAGCACCTTGAAGAGTCTGCATCGTGTAAAGAAGCTCATCACCTAGTGGTACATATGCTATTTATTGCCTTGATATCAAGATGTTGCTTATGGACTATTTCAGTTGCAATTCTGAACGGCATTCCTATAACCTATGTCTTGTGAGATGAAGAAACGTTTTCCAAGCCAGCATTGCTAGGGCTTCAAATGGCTTGAAAAGGCGGCTGCAAATGTAAGATGTACCAGGCCAGGTGGGGCATGTCACGACGAGTGTGTTTTTGTATTCAGGAAGAGCCCGTTTATCTGCGTGCATCCTAGTGATGGCCGGACTAGGCGTGTCTGCTAGTAGCATTACTATCATTACCCTTTTGATTCAGCTGGTTAACTCGATTCGCGAAACTCAGCGTTTTATACACATCTTCAAAGTTAAGGTGGCTATCTACTTAAGACCGGGGTTATTAACATACTAATCTCCTGCTCCTTTCGCCCTCTTCTGGGTATCGATTTAGGAGTTTTTGTTCTCAGTCGAATTAATAGGGGTATCGCGTGAAGACTTAGCTTTCCTATTCGTAAATGGGGTTTTACCTCAATGAAGAGTCTGCAAGTCTCCCTGGTCTGACAATTGGGCTTGTTAACATATCTTTTTATTGTATTGCAGGGTCGAGCATATGAAACCCGCTGTTATTCATGCTACGCGTCCGATATCTGATTCGCAAGTTCTGTTCCTTGCTCTGCCACTACATGTTCCGAGCCCAGCTCTACCATCTTGTCCTTCAGATCAATTAAACCCTCTTCACTTCATATAACCCAGATCCTCCATGTCGAACACCAAAATAATAAAAGCTTTTTCGCCTGCGATCGCTCCAAAAGATAAGTGCAACGGAAGAAAAAGAAAAACCGCACTATTGACGTAAATGTGACTGCAAGAATGAACCTCTGCGCGATAGAATGTTGCATATTTGTTGAAGCAGGGTGTGACCGTGTGACGTATCTCTGAGCAAGAGGAAGCGTTCACAATTGGTGACAGATCCGTCTCGGTTGAAGACATCCAGGGCAATCTGCGAAGAACCGGAAGGTCGGGAAATAAAGCGAAGAGTTTCAAGAGCTGGGGAACATGTTTGAGCACTGCTCGAAAAACATATCTGCAGACTCCTGAGGCCTGTCAAGACTTGCGACCAACGAGATACCCAATTGACATATCCCAGGACCCGTCTCCAGCAGCCGGACAGGTCAACTTCCGTGACTCTTAGGGAGCATAAAGTACGGCATGGTCAAACCGTAACGTCCATGATGTTCTTCGGATTCCACCACCTCCAACAGTCCCTCCCCCTCATCTTCCTCAGCATAAGCAACATTTGGCATCTTCGAGAAAGACTTTGTTGTATGTATATGTCGAACAACCCTCGTATGACACTCATCCTCCGATTCATGATCGTACGGCGGCTGGATTCTCATCCCAAACGTCTCGTCCTCGTCATCTGATGGCGAAGGTGACCTCAAGAGTTTCCAGCGCTTCGGGTCCGAATAGCAAAGCTCGTGCTGCTTCTCGAACATGTCACATGCTTCACGGAAGTTCTTGGGTTGGTTGACGGGCTCGATGATGGGAGATGGGGATGCAACCGACGCGTCTCGGGACGAGTTGTGGGTTGGCGAGGAGAGAGGAGTGATAGGGGTGTTTTCGCTGTTTTCGGCGGCAGATGTTGGGAAACATTGCACCGATGGTGCTTTCCCTGAAGGCGGCGGGGATAGAAGGCCGGTCGTGGATCGGAGTGCTGGCTTGATGACCTTGAAATCGATGAGATATTGGCCCCCGGGACCTTTTTTCAGCTGTCCGATTTGATGAGAAGAGGGTTCAGAGTAGCGGGGGCGCTTGCCTCGGTGAACATCCTCGAGATCGTACACATTGCTGATGTCCCCCCCATGTTTCAACCGATTGACTTGATGTGAGCTATGTTCACGAGGTTGAGTAGCGGCCTTGAGAACAGCGAGTATTTGATGGTCTTGACCAGTTTCATGCCAATCTGGATCTCCATCTTTGTGTGTTTGAAGAGAATCTTTTATAGTCGGGGGGATGGCTTTCGGGATGTAGCATCGATTGATTGGAGTGAAGTCATTTCTCTTGGGATTGAATGCTGAGGTGCTCGTCTCCCTGTTGCTGAGGTCTGGATGTGGCCAAATCTCCGGCGTGAGGACGCTTGCTATTGTTGTATCTACAACCATTGTTGCTGCAGTGGGGCCTTGTTTTGTAAAGTGAGGTTCGATCTTTGTCCATGGGGTTGATTGTTTTAGAACTGGCAGAAAGATAAATCGAGGCAGGAGAACCGCCCCACCACCCACTTTCCCAAAAGTGAATTACTGTTTTGATGTAAAACATTCACTTGAAGATCCGACGTGAGTGATGGATATACACCTTTCAAGAATTGTCTTGTTGCTCAGCCATTGCTCCCTTGTCCTCACTCAAGACTGTTCAAGTTCAAGTCTACTCACTGAATACTAACACTTCGTATACAAAGAGTCCTATTTTCCACAATTACAGACAGCAGTAAGCACATCCCAGGCTTCGCCTTGTTGCTTCGAGTTTGACTTTAAATCGGGGGAACCGGACCGGACCCATGGTTGAGATATACAAATCACTTCTGCACAAAAGCAAATCCCGCTCACGTCTCTAAAAGACCATGCTTAAGGTCGAGTTGGCCATAGCATAGCAGCATAGACACCTGTTTTGATAGATGAACCTAGTTCTAATTTAGAGCTAAAATACAATATCAATATAGTCTCATTGCTCCATCTTCTAGCTCAAATGCAAATCCTGAAAGGTGTTTTGCTTCGCACGAGGTTGTGCTAACGCTCCTCGCTAAAGCCCCTTTTCCACTAGCCGAAGATAAAAGTTGAAACCGTACAGAGGCCGTAAATCACCGGTTTATCAATTATAGGGTTATTACCCCCCTAATGGTGATAAGTAATCCCATCGGTCTAGTCTAGTGCTGCCGAACAGGGAAATAAAAACATCGCTTTTGCATTATTGGCTCAGGTAGAGATACCAGGCAATATCTATGCCAGACTCCAAAGCAATACCAGATACGCCATTGAAAACCGCCCATGGTTATACAAGTACAGCCAGCAACTCCGTCCATTAATCCATATCCATAGCCCCGTCACTAATATCCTCCTCCGTCTCATCGCCCCCAAGTCCAAGTAGCATTTTATCGTCATCGTTGAGATCCTCATCCGCATCATCGTCCGCCTCACTACCTAAGCCCAAGATCTCCTTATCAATATCGTCGAGAACCTCACTGAGATTGCCATTACGACGGGGTTGGAGATCTTCGAGGGGAGCATCGTCCTCAGTCTCGTCGTCATCTCGAACATGCCCATTCGTAGCGACTGGTACGCGGTTCGTACCCATGACGCCCAAATTGAGATCCTTCTGGTCATCCCAGCGAGCGAGTCTCCTTCCCATGCGACGAAAAGAGGCAGCATATGCAGACATCTCCTCGCCAAAATCGTCTTCTTCGCTATCGAGCTGGACGAGACCACCAAAGCCTCTCTCCCTGAAGGGGGCGGGGTTTCTCAGCAAGTAATCTTCGCATTCGCTATCATCGAGAGGGTCGACTACACTATTGATACGTCTCATAGCCCTAACAAAGGCGCCTTCTTGCTTGCGTCCTTTTCTGGAATGGTGATGCTTCTTCCTTAAGCCGCGAGACAGAATATAATCAACGCGCTGATTGCGGTTTCGTTCCACGGCTAGTTGGTGGGCGGTCAGAGGGCGTGAGCGTCTCATCGATGGGATGTTTTCAAGTGGTTGAGCCACTGGCGAGGATCCTTCGGTGACCTGGTGCTTCAAGGAGCCTCGAGCCTTGCCGCCGGTATTAAGGACGCTTTGTATCCGCATGTTAGTACCAAGGGCTCGAGGCGGTGGTGTAGAGCGAGTGCTGTCGAGGTCGGACTCATATTTGGGCCGCATCCGACCCACCACTCCTCCGGGGCTAGCACCAAATTCTTCGTTTTTTGATCGCATTCGTCCCATGAATGCAGAGCCGCCATCATCTGGAGGTAAATGAAGTTTTGGCTTCGGGCCTCGTTTTGGTGGGCCATGCTCTGCTTGGAACGCAGCTTGGTCTGCTTCGATGATTCGTTTTCTTTCTCGCATCTTAGCCTGGCCGTACTCGAGCTCCTCTGGGCTGTCAATGTTCTCTGCTTCTTGTTCCTCTGGCTTCAATTGTACAAATCTAGGCACGCCCTGGTTTCTAACCTGGACGTCATAGTCAACGCCTGCACCGAACACGTTCTCCTCGGCTCCTTCTTCGGTAAAATCGGATTCGAGGTAGAACCACATCAACCATAAGAACGCCCTTGCTCTCGATTGGCTAGATAAGTTTGTCCGCATGATGAGGTCATAGAAGTCTCGACCTGGGGGGAAATGAAGTTCGGTGACTTTCGGGGCGAACTGTGACAGAACGAATATAAGATTGACGGGATTTGTCCGAGGGACTTCTCGGGCCTTGATCTTTTCTAGCGTGTTTGGCTCCGGTCTATCCTCAGAAGCGCCTTTGAGTATTGATTTAAGTCTGGGGGCATCTTGAAGCTGCTTGTAGGAGTTTGGGTCTTGGTGTGCTTGTAAGGATGGAATGGCATGGTAGGTTCGGAGTTGTGCTCGCATCTCGGGAAAGACTACAAAGATATTAGTAAACTTCGAGATGTGAAACAGTTTACCAACAATTCAAAGTAGTATTCATACGACCCAAGTTGACCAGGAGGCAGACCATTGCCATGTTCTTGGCCGGTTCATGCTCGGTCAACAGCTTATCCCTCAAGATCTTGCTGGTCTTACTACTCCTGGCCATTGCATCGATATATAGATTTGCAAATGTCTGCTTGCCAATATTCTCGGGTTCGTAGCTGTTGGTGAAGCATGCCGTATCATTCTCGAATACCGCCTTGAGAAAATCGTACTGTATGTCCTTTCGCCATAGTGGTTCTCCATCATCCTTCTTCAGGTGTCTGACCTTATTACCGCTATATATCGAAGTGTTTTGCTGTGTATTTCCTGCCGCAGCATCCTTCTTCTTGCGTCCAGTGCCAGCTGTGGTCGTAGTGGGGGTATCTGCGATGGTGGGACCGGGAGTTCTGGCCTCTTCGTCCTCCGTCATATCTGCGCTTGCTTTGGCTGGAGGGGTATCCCGCGACGAATCAGTCCCTAAGACGTGCTGAAGGGATGTTCTTGGATCTGTGCGAACGGGCGAAGAAGGATGCGTAACGTTGTGGTCGTCCATTTCTGAGAATCTCCCGTCGTCAATGGTTGATCCAGGGGACCTTGAGCGCGTCATCGTGCTGGTGCTTGGAATAGCCTCATCGGCGTAATCCGAGTATGTGATGCCCCTTTCCTAGGTCCTACAGGTCCTATATTGGGTGGCGAGGCGCAATTGAGCAGTTTTGGAAACGTTGGGTCGCTCGCTCACTCACTTACTCACTCACCCACTGCTTGCTTGCTGGTGGTGATGAGATGTGATGTTCGAGTAAGCTTTGATTGGCGGGCAATCGCCAAAACCTTATTTTACTGTACTCTCACTCCCACTCAGCCGGCCTACCCTGGTGACCCTAGGTACCTACCTTAAAGTAATTGCAAGTGGATTAATTACGGTATAATTAATTATATTGGGCTGCAGCTACTGCAATATTTCTGGCGGTTTTTATTACTAGGTTAGCTTTGTTCTTTCCCTCCATCCCAGTCTCATGATGCACATTGATGTTAGTTACTCGTACAGTAGATAGATCTCCTTACTACTTTACAGTACTCCGTACTGTAGAATTTCTCTAGCTTTTCGCCAAGGTCGATCCCCCGCTGCAGATTTACGGCAGTTCCGACGTATGCTTAGAAGAAGTTACATCTAACTAAACAAGGCTCCAAAATTCAACATCAAGGCTATGTAGTGTTACACAGTCCAACTGGCGTTTCACAGGATGAGACACCTGAGTCAAGCCAGTTTAAAAATTAGTCATAGAACGAACGGTTTTCTAGAAATACATGCAGAGCTGACCTCTGAGATACGAATGATGACTAGTAAACAAGCTGAGGAGAACAAGATCGTACACGCAACACCCCGAAGATCTAAGTGCTCGAAATGCTGACAGAATCGTAAGAAAAGAGATGAGTATCCAAGAAGCGCCCGGAATGCAAGCTTCTCCCAAACGGAATTCGCATGGCCAAATTCCCAAAGATCTATAATTAAAAGTTGTTACTTAAGTCGCTAAATCCTTGCCTGCTCGAATGGAGAAATTATGAAATATAATCCCGTACCCCAAATCGTACCCTGCGCGGAAAGGCAAAAAAAGTAGAATATTAAACGCATTTCGTGAGGCCGTAACATCGTGTAGATAGTGTGAACAGCGTATCTAGAAAAGTCTCTGTCTATAATCAGCAAATGATTCCTATGTTAAGTGCTTTTGGGCTCACATAAAAGACAAAAAGAAACCCCAAGATAGCACTAGTGAGAGCTGCCCCCATAACTTCCACTATTGGAACCATAATCATAATATGCTTGATCACCCTCCTCGTGATGTCCTGGATCTGCCTCATAGTATGCGTCTCTGTCCTCATATGCCGGCTCTTGTGCGCCATACTGAGATTCATAGGGACTCCTCCGTTCTTCGTCTCTTCGGGAGCCTTTGCGGGATTCTGATTCTTTGGCTCTGCCTTTCGATACCACATGTTTCAAGGAAAGTGATCCCCAGGGAAGCCCGGACAGTTCATCACTTTCTCCCATTTCATCGGGGTCTGGTGTATTATATGAGTGCCCTGCGTGAGCCTGGTTGTCGGCGTCGCGCTCCTGGCGCTCTTTGGCATCTTTTGTCTTGTCTCCTATTCACGACTTAGTCAGTTACCATGTTCTGCTTTTGTAATTGGTATCACGCACGGAATTTTCTTTGTGCAATTCGATTTTGAACGCGTCTTCTCTCTTCAGGATCTGTGATCTCTGACCAGTCATCCTTTTTGGGTGACTTGGATTTGGAGGACGAAGAGTGTTTCCCTTTCGAGGAAGAACTGGAGTGATGGGAGGAGCGGTGGGAAGAAGACATTTCGGTTTCAGTGTCTGATGACTCTTCTTTGATGACTCGGTTATGATCAGGATCGTCAACTGTGATGATGGGGATGTTGCAATTTGGATGTTCTTCTGTGAGCTTCTCAACGGGTTCGTCCTCATGGGTCTGAGATTCCCTTCAGAAATTCAGCTCGAGGTTCTTTCATGTCTAGCTGAGCAAGTACATACATCTACTAGGTGAGATATAGTTTGGTGGCTGGGCTGTTCATATGCTTCCTGGGAGAGTTTGGCAACTAATCGATGATGGGTGATAAAAGCTGATTGAAGAATCACTAACTCAAATAATGTTCCACAGAAAGTGCTGCGCTGAGACTAAAGTGCTTCTATTGTAACAAGACAGTACAAAACTCAAGTCTAGATGAATGGAGGAAAAGGTTCAGATGAAGTGCAGTGCAGTGCAGTGATGCTCAGCAAGGGAGAGAGAGTAGAGACAGGCAGAGGATTAGAGGATATATAAGTCAACCACTACCTAGATTGGGACGAACGAAGAGAAAGTAAGTCATCCTCATGGAAGCATTGGCAAGGCCTCCATAGAGTCCAGATAAAAATGACAGCCGCGAAGAACGTGACGCAGGCGCATGCCGAACAGAGTAGACTGGGACAGGCAATTGCAACCATACCGCTGCTCATTCATCAAGGCAGCCTCGCCCTAGATCAACCTTGAGATGAAAGGTGATTGGCGAATGGCAACTAATGACTTGGTTTTTTCAAGCCCTCTGAGAATACGGGACGGAACCCGGGATCCCAGCACATGGGGGCCAATCCTCCAGGGGGGAAGGGCGTGGAGTAGCCGAGATGCTGGATGCTGTAATTGATACTGTACCTTGACCTTGTGATTCAAGAACAACAATAACAATAATAGGGATGAGAAAGCGGTAACGGGACTTTTGGCTTGGCTTAACTTGCGAGCAGTGCAGTATCCAGGCAGAGGGGACTTATTATTAGCGAGAAAGAGGCTTGGCTTGTTCAGTTCTTGTTCCTGCGTTCGGTACAGGGGGCAATGGAAATGGTGGGTGCATCGCAATTTCAGGCATCCGTCAGATTCCCATGCAAAACAGCCAGCAACCCACGCAGGACTGCGTATTCTGGGCCAGATCTTGCGACGGATGAGTCTTTGAGGTCGCGCATTTGAGATTATATGTGTAGTCAGCCGTCAAGATGACGCATACCTTTACCTGGGAAGAGTGGAGGTAGGGACCGACCTTCTTCGTACGGTATAGCTGATATTACTACGAGGTGCCTACAGTACCTACCTACCTAGCTACTCGAGTATAGCAATCAAATAGAGGATGCTGCAGCACCCACCGGTGGAGGAGCCTCTACCAAGCCTTGTCAATTGTCGACTCATCGTGCACAAGCAAGTTGTCACCTGCTGGCCTGAGGGCCTCTAATAATGCCCTCCACCGCTCCCTCCACCATTAAGGTTGGTAATATGTCGCGCGTCGTCGTCTTCGTCTTGCGAGTCCTATCAGGCAGGAGTTAGAGTATGTACATACAGTACCTAGGTACCTTTACCTACCATAGGTATGCCCGCTGAGTGAGCCCTACACGACGCAATTATAGACATAAGATGGAGCATTGTCCCTCCGATTTCTCCAATATTGTCCATGCCGCCTACCTACCTACCTACCTATGTTTTGGCAGCAAATTACGACTACGAGTACTTCCCTTCACCATAAGTGTTGGTGTAACGGCCAAGTACCGTATGAATCATCAATCAGCAGCCTCTCTGGTGTCTCGTGGAGTCCCCACTTACTTACTTACCTTTAACGAGGCTGCTTCCGGACGAATCCTGGGAGAAATATCCCGATTCCCGCATTGGAAGGAATGGGCTGGGCTGGGGCTCGGATATACGGCCAACCTCCCTCCAAGGGATCAGAAAAGGCCGAGGCGGTTCGCCAAAAACATGCCGAACGACCTACAAGTAAATGGCTCAATTGATGTTGACTCTACGCCGTGTGTTCCTTTGGCAGATGACCTTGAATCCTGCTTCTAGGGCAGCGGACCTGAGTGCTCCAATCATCTCTCCATCGCGACCCCGACACTCGCAAAGGTCGCTAAATAATCACACAGTACTCAAAGTTAATGTGGTTGTATAAATGATCTGTAGCCTTGCCTGTCCAGAACAGAGCAGAACTTCTAGAAGCCACCACGTAGAATTCATACACATATCCTGATGATATGACGCCAACAGAGCCACCACAATTGCGAGTATGCACGCGATACAAAGCCCCGGAATAATAATCTTACATTAAAGGCATCCCAATGCAGTAGTTATAGTCTACCTCGTTGCACGTCTCTCCTCTCCTCTCCTTTTTGCTCGAATCTCGGCTTGTCGTCTTTCACCTCCATCAATCTTGTGCCCTCTTTTGTCCTCCCACAGGCCTTCCTTCACCTCGATCTTCGCAGCCTTGCCCCCCTTCAGCGGCTGAACGTGTGGTCCGACAATGGTATGTGCCCTCTTAATATGCACGCCGCTGACCGGCACGGGTTTCTCTGTCAGCGTCTCCAGAGTCGCACTGCCTCCTGCGGGCACGTTGATAACGATCTTATGGTTTCCTGCATGTTGACCGGCCACCTCTACTACGCGGAGCTCCGCGGTCCCATTTTCTACATGCTGAATGTCACCGCCAATGCCAAATTGCCCGTTCCTGAATTTTTCTCGCCAGCGTAAGAGGTACCGTCGAGTTCGGGGCGGTTCAACACCCAGCTCTCGGAGTTGAGCAGAGGTCAACGAGAAGAGCGCGTCCCATGAAGGAATCTTCGATGCATGCTGGCTCAATTTGCGCCCGATAAGAGTGAGGAATGTCTGCGCATCTGGCACGAATGGAGTCGGGCGTGGTATTGGAGCGGCTTTAACACGCTGATGCAGACGCCGTGCGTGGGGAAGTGGCTGCGCAAACGGAAGCAGAAAAGAGGGAATCGGCCGTAAGTGCGGGGGTTTGACAATCATTATGCTTGGGGCTATACAAATGGTTAGCATATCGAGCGGGTTGAGGTGGTGGTTGAGGGATTACCATCAGCGATGCAAGTGGATGTGATGTTGAGGAGTGTTGCTTGCTTGTCGTCAAAATTCGTCAGAGCAGCAGTCCAGTCAAGTGGAGCATCGATTCCATTACAGCCTAAGGCAGGAGCGGCCGCCTCCACCTGCATGGCCAGGTACCTCCGTACAGTACCTCCGTACCAATCGGGGATACTAAACTATTTCCGGCACTACTCCGTAGATGAGTCAGAGCTTAGCGTTGCATGGGCATGGCATGGTGGACCGATCCGATACCGATCCGTTATCGCTAGCCCATCCCATCGACAGCCTTGTCTTGTGAACTCAAGGTATTATTCTCGTTCTTTTCCCCTTCAACACCACAAACACATCGCCTCTGCTGCATGTTGTACTATGCAATCCCTCTGAGAGTCGTGAGAAATTCCTGCAATTAGGAAGCATACGGTAGTTACTCGTACTTACTTCTCTCTCGCCTTATTACTGCGGACATACGATACCGTAATTGCCATGGGGCGAACAAAACAAACTGCCCGTAAAGCTCCTGCGGGTTTTCGTCTTGGGATTGGTGGACCTAGTTATCGACCTCTTTCATATGCAGATGAACCATCCTCGTCGTCGACTTTCAGCACTCCCCAAAACGACCGAGATTTCGTGGCAAGTTCTTCGTCAGGTCTCCCTCCAATGGAGAAGTCGGGAGGCATCCGTGAATTACCAGATGAACTGATCAATTTCGTCTCTGGAACTCACCCAGCATCCGAGCCACCTCGGAAGAAACGCAAGACAAGTTTGGCACATGCAAGCGACGCAGAAACAGAACTTGATCACATTATTGTCAATCAGTCTAGCTGGGACATCAAGTGTCTTGGTTCCAAGCTGTCAACTTTTGATAGAACTATTGAAAGGATCAATGTCCGCCCCTATGTTCATTGGACTCGAAGCCGTCCAGATTATATATTGATTATGAACGATGCTGAGCAGTGCGTGTTCCACGCGCCATTGCCGGAAGGCTCTCGTGGGTTTGAGGATGTGCTGCTGGCTTTGGAAGTTGATCGCGACTCGAGAAAATGGGCGAAAGCCCAGGGCAAGCTCTGGACCGAGTTTGGACTCGAGCTTTCGCAACAGGACGGAGTTGACTCATTTCGCATAGTGTTTACTGTCAAGTGGAATATTACAACCTCGCCATTTTACATCACGCAAGCTACTGCCAAGGTGAAGGTTTTACCAAAAATCCTTGGTACATATTTTCCAGACCAGAGTGTCACTAGTATTGATAAGTGGAGTCCACAAGATTTCTACCAGAGCGTCCACTCTCCAGGAAACAACGATCCAGTTGCTGCGTCTCTGAGGGTTGACGAGCTTGAGTCGAACCTGTATCCTTTCCAGAAAAGAGCTGTCCAGTGGCTATTGAGGAAAGAAGGTTTCGAGTGGTCCGACACCCACGATCGTGTGATAGAGTCATCTACAACACAGGACTCAACATTGCCGGTCTCGTTCATCGAAGCAACAGATGCGCAAGGGCAAAAGTGTTATGTTAGCCATTTGTTCGGTTTGGTCACGCTGGATCTCACTCCTTTCCGAGAATCAGAACAAGGTTTGAAGGGGGGCATTCTCGCCGAGGAAATGGGTCTCGGAAAGACGGTTGAGATGATCTCCTTGATCACGCTCAACAAACGTTCAAAGCAACTTGAAAGTTCTGTTTTTGACACCTTTACTGGCCAGAATGTACGGCCGACTTCTTCAACGCTCATAATTGCCCCACCAGCTATCGCTCTGCAATGGATCTCCGAAATAGGCAAACATGCACCATACCTAAGTGTCATGCATTACCAAGGCATAAAAGCACATTCCAAAATGAGTCCTTCGGAGCTACTTGATGCTCTGGCATCTACAGACATCGTTATATCGTCGTATGGCGTTCTTGCAACTGAGATTAACTTCACCCAACTAAATCCCGAGAAGACGTTACGGAACGCGTCTAAATATCCACGACCAAAATCCCCTTTGATGGCCTTGCAGTTCTTCAGAGTTGTGATGGATGAAGCTCAGATGATCGAGAGTGGAGTGAGCAATGCGGCGATAGTGGCAAGAATGGTCCCGAGAGTAAATGCCTGGTGTGTGACTGGGACTCCAGTGAGAAAGTATGTCAAGGACCTACTAGGTCACCTGGTTTTTTTGCGCTATGAGCCATTTGCATCCACAAAACATGTATGGTCATCTCTTATCTCGTCTCACAAACCAGAGTTTCGCAAAGTCTTTGGAGCAATAGCTCTTCGCCACTCTAAGCAGAAGGTGCGGGAGGAGTTGAGACTTCCCGCGCAGAGGCGGTATGTCATCACAATGCCTTTCACGCCAATCGAAGAGCAACACTATCAAGAACTATTCAAGCAGATGTGCGAAGAATTAGGGTTAAACCACCAAGGCGAACCTCTCACGGATGACTGGAATCCTGAGAGCTTTGCCGAGGAAATGAGAAGATGGTTGGTGCGTCTCAGGCAAACAGCCCTTCATCCAGAGGTGGGTGGAAGAAACCGACGAGCGCTGGGCAACAAGGATGGACCACTGCGTACTGTCGATCAAGTCTTGGAAGTGATGATGGAGCAAACAGATTTGGCTATCAGAACGGACCAGCGAGCCCTACTAACCTCCAAAATGAAACGGGGCCAGCTGTTTGAGAATTCTCCACAAGTTAAACAGGCTCTTGAAATATGGGAAGAAGGTAGGCTATTTCTCATTTTAAAATGCTGTTTCTTCTATACGAGCCGAGGAGGTAGAGGCTGTATTGGGGCCAATATGCAAGCCTCAAGACAGCTGCTACGCTCCGCGGCTTCTCCAAACTTTCAACTTTTTCCTATGCTAATATTTGGATTAAGCCGCAAATGAGGCCACTGCAATCGTTGAAGAATGCAGAGAGCAACTACGGCTGGAAACTGCTCGTAACGTGGCAGATGGAAGTTCTCCAGCCACGGAAGAGCAACGCGGAGCAGGCAGCGAATCTGAGAGCTCGGAACTCGATGAGTAAGTTCCCCTTGATGAGACACTCGGCATTCCCATTAATTCTAGCAAATAGGGTTGATCCTTCTTCACGATTGGGGGCGTTTCGAATCCGGCTTCGGGCTGCATTGGAGATCCAGCACATGGCTACATTCTTCTGCGCCAATGCACACTTCCAAATCAAATCCAATGAAGAGATGACGAAGCCTGAGTCTCCTGAATTTGAAGCCTTGGAAAAGCTCGAAACAGATGGTTATGAGTCTGCAAAAAGAATGAGACGAGAGATTCTTCAAGAGGTAGAGGCTCCTCTTCCAAAGCTCCGACAAGCCTTGGTTTGCAATAAATACTAAATGGTTCACAGATTTATGGAAAATCAGATAGACTCATGAAAAGGATATCCAAGAAATCCTGTTCTCAATCTTTTGTTCAAGTCCCCGAGTTTCCATCTAATCCGCCGAAGGGTGGGCTGGAGAGTCGCCGCATTATGGAGCAACTTCATACGCTTGCAACGGCTCTCGATGCGCAAGCTAACCAACTAGATGAATGGAGAGAACAAACAGTTCAGTTCCTTCTGCGGCCGCTGGTCGACGAAGACGAAGGGGTAGAAATCACGGGTGACGAATACGAAGAATCGACGAAGACTCAAGACGAGGTCATCGTGTACGTGCAGGCTTTGAGGGCCGTCATTGCTGACCGGTATGACGCTCTTACAGGGCAAGAGAATAAGCTTACGGAGTATGATGTCAAATGGGCTCTTAGCTTAGCGAAAAGGGGAGAAGGTGCTTTTCCCGAAAAATCGTTGGTAAGTCACATCGGAGGAATGTATACTATCCTACTTCGGACACCTCAAGAGCGGTTTACTCTCCATATATATTTGAGAGTCTACTGCTCTTGTAATACGTCTTAATTCCCCGTAGAGCATTGCGCCAACTCCTACGTATTAAGCAATACTGACTCAGAAATCATCGTATAGGAATTACTCGCTGCCCGTAAACACATCAAACCGGCAAAAGAATTAGGTTCTTTGAGGGGTATCATTTCAGAGCTTCGGGGTTTGGCGACTTCACTACGATCGGATGCACAAAATGGCAATGCAAGAGCCCAAAACGAACTTTCGATCATTGAGACTCAACTCAATGCCACCCAGAAGCAATTGTCTGAGCAGACCAAGGCAAATACTGCTCTTGAGAAAGAGCTCGACCAATTCACCAATGTCATGAACACCAGGCTGGAATACTACAAGCAGCTACAGCAAGTATCCGATATGGTTGCGCCATTAGAAGAGCAAAACCACGAAGTTTTGCTGGGCAGATTACTAAAAGATGAAAAGAAGCTTGCACGAAAGATTGCTTCGGCCAAATCGAAACGTCGATATTTGGCACACCTCAGGATGGAGGCTACTAATCCACAAGAGCAGCGTATTTGTGTCATTTGCAGAGATTCCTTCGAAGTTGGCGCGCTTACAGTATGCGGTCATCAGTACTGCAAAGAATGTATTGGACTCTGGTGGAGTGGTGAGTTGTGCACCCGTATTGCAGATTTAAATTTATACTAAAATGTACAGCTCATCGCAACTGTCCAGTCTGCAAGAAGAAGTTGACCCAAGCTGACCTTCATGAAATCACGTATAAACCTCAGGTGCTGTCGATCGAGGCGGAAGATGTTCAATCGGCGTCTCAGGAACGAACCTCACCTTCATCGAGCTCGAAAAAGTCGGCTATCTACTCGGATATCAGCAAGAGTAAACTTGCAGAAATAAAGAATATCGACCTCGATGGGCCTTCGTTCACCACAAAAGTAGACACGCTTGCTAGACACCTTATCTGGCTTCGATCTTCCGATCCAGGCGCGAAGAGCATTATCTATTCCCAATTCAAAGAGTTCCTTACCGTTCTAGCTCGTGCGTTTGAGCGCTTTAGAATCGGATACTCCTCGATCGATAAGCCAAATGGAATCGAGAAGTTTAAGCAAGACCCAAGTGTTGAATGTTTCCTTCTTCACGCCCGAGCACACTCTTCTGGATTAAATTTGGTCAACGCTAGCCATGTATTCCTTTGCGAGCCGCTTTTGAACACTGCACTGGAGCTCCAGGCTATTGCCCGAGTTGATCGGATTGGACAGCAGCAAGAAACCAATGTCTGGTTGTATCTTGTCGACGGGACAGTGGAGGAATCAATACACCAACTCTCGGTCAAACGCCGGATGGAACATATCGGGCAACGGCTCTCGAGAGGGAAAGGTAAAGCTAGGGAATCAGATCCAGCTGAATTTCTCGATACGAATCTCGAGGAAGCCAATTCCTTGGAATTGCAACAGGCTTCTTTGTCCGGCTTGCTTGCCAAAGGGGGCAAGGGCGGCGAGATGGTCGAGCAAGAAGATCTTTGGGATTGTCTTTTTGGCGGTGTGAGCCAGAAGGCTGGGGAGAGGACGCTAGAGAATTCGGATTTGATGTTTGATGCGGAAGTCAGCAGGCATCTGAGGGCCGAGGCTGCTCAGGAGAGACTCGACGGGTTATTATCATGATGTTGGGGAACTTTTTGGTCATGTTGTATTGATAGAATGGCTGTTTATGAAGTCCACGCGCAGACAGATAGATGCATAGGTAGGGCTTCTGGCGGCCTAGAGCATTTATACTGCTCATCTACATCTATAGAGCTTAGCTTGTATTGTAGAGACCTTGCAGTTTTCCACTGCCAGACGAGTAGGAGTAAAGAGAGCCTCAATTAAAAGAATGCGAGTTTCTAATGTTCTGCTCTATACAGTACTCGGTGTAGAGCTTCAAATTAAATTGATCAGGTCCACGCACTTCGAGTCAGCCCCTTGAGCCTTCTATATTCACGTCAAATTTGTGTGGTTAATTTGTCGATATTTTAGGAAGACAATGCGTTTGTTCTGATTAGAGAGAGGGAAGAGAGGGAAGAGAGGGAAGAGAGAAAAGTCTTTGGTGATTAAAATCCACTATAGTATCCCCTCCATGCAAAACCCAGCCGCATCGCTTCGCCTTGCCTCGCATGTCCATGCCCCTCCCCACATCTCCACAACAGCTTACATACACATACATACAACAACTTTCAATAGTAGAACCAGGACCTCAGAGCCAGCTCAATGGAGCTTCTACTTTGACTCCATACACCTGATACTCACACGACATCATTGTCCCAAGCATAAACAAACCGCGGAAGCCATGTCGACCTTCAAACGTGCCCCCGTCACCCATGCTGGTGGCAGCAACAGGAACAGCATCATCACCTCTCTGAAAGCTACCAGCATGATCGAAAGCAAGCCCGTCCTCCCCGCCGAGATCATCTCCACGATCCTTGACTACCTACCCATCACCGACCTCATGAGCTTTGCGCGGACCTCGAAACGAATGCTGGAAATGGTGTACGAGGATTCAAGATGGGTGCAAAGACTACAGGTCATGGGGTTATGGGATGCAGGAGAGGCGAGAAAGAGGTTCGAAGAGGCTTTGAAGAAAAAGAGAGAGATGGTCAGGATTAGAGTGGAGGAGGATGCGAAGAGGGCGGGGATTGGGGTCAATGGAAATTCTGGGGCGAGGAAAACGAGTACGACGTTGTTTGATGCTGGGGTTGAGGAGGAACGCCAGAGGAATTCTGTGGACGCAGCTGCTAAGACACTTAGAACCTCTGTGGATGGGTTTGAGAGGCTGTCCTTATCGACCCCGAATCCTGCAGCACCAACACCACGAGCACCGATGCTGGATCCGGAGGCCTTACTCAATATCTTTTCTGGGGTGAGGTCTATACGAGGCTCAGCGAGGCAAGAATACGGGAAGATATATGCTGCGTTGGCGCCTTTCTATTATGACCTCGCGAAATCGAGGAGCCATGTGGATCCTGTCATATTCAGGGTCTATCGAGATCCGGAACAACAGGCCCAAATGCTAGCGCATCTAACGGTATTTGCCCGAAGCGACTGGGCTCAGGGATGGAGGCAAAGAGAAGAAAAGCTAGTCACTATGATTGGGATATTTGAGAACGCCGTACTACGAGAGTTCGAGCAGGGCTTCGAAGCTTGGGATGTTGATGGGAAAATGCATCGGTATGCTCACGTCTTAGGTGTACTGAATGGCGGTCATGCTGGTATTGAACTATTTGTGCAAAAGCATGCACTTTTCAATGATCGGTTGGGGAATTCTATGGATTGTATCAACCAGGCCTCCTCGGATAATATCACACTGGAACCTTCTCGCCAATTCCTGGAAGCGCTCTCAAAAAAGATCAATGAGCAGGCAGATATCATTGATAGGGTTTTCCCACCAGGCGAGGACGTACTGCATATTTTGTTGGATAAAGTTGCGGAGGACATACTCATGGAGTATGTCACGCCACTATTCGATGAATCTCACGAACGAAGTCTGCTGTCTTACCTGAAGGCGGTCTCGGGTATCTTCGACCAGAGCATGCAATTCGGGTTGACTCTCAGACCTACGAAGAACTCTGGAAAGGACTTTCTTGAAAATGTGAAGTCGGTGGTAGCTAGAGTATTCGAACCCCATGTGGATCTTTACCTCCAAGAAGAACATGATTATTTTAAGCGGCTGGCAGAAACCGAAGTCGACACCTGGGACAAGAAGCTTTCACAGCAAGATGCTACCACTGAATCGTTCTTCATGGCCAATGTTAATCGACAAGCCGACAAGAAGGATTTCTTGAGCTCCTTCAAGAAAGTCGTCATGATGCCCGTCAATGTGCTACCCAGCTTACCCCCATTTGGGATAGCAAAAGCTGCACCAGCAAACCGATCCAGCTTACAACCAGCTCCAAGTCCTAGATTATCTGGGTCCCCAATCCCATCACGACCGCAAACCCCAGCCCTCGCCCCAGCCCTCACAGGGATCTCGAGCTCCTTACCCTCGGAAGCACCGACGGATGAGCTGGCCGCGAAAGCGGCTCTCATGGCATCGCGTCTCGAGGGAATCCGCTCATTATTCAGCATCGAAATAGCCCTCGACCTGACTCACTACGCCAAAACCAGCATAGAGCGCGCGGGACTATTTGTCCGGCTCGGCGGTCAGACAGGAGAGGAAGCACGGGAGCAATGCTTGACGATCTTTGTCGACCTGTTGCAGATTCTTGGAAATCGGCACGTGAAGGTTGGTTTCGACAAGGCTGTAGACCATCTTTCAAAATACAACCCCAGAGAAGTAAGCGAGCACCAGCAGGGCGTCGCTCCCCTCGTGACCTTTTTGGAATTGGTAAATGTAGGTGATTTGATCTCGCAAATGATAGACGTCTTTTACGAACAGCAACTCGCGGGTCCTAAACTCGCAGACCGCAACGATTTCCTCGATCCCGCCGTCGTAGCCAAGAAGAAATTCGAGCAAATGCTCGACGAGCGGGTAGCAGCGGGTTTGAATAAGGGAATAGACGTTTTGATGGATGAAGTCGAATACGTCTGCGCGACGACACAGGCTCCAACGGATTACAACCCCCCGCCTTCCCCATCCGGAAATTACGACATCGGGCCTACGAAATGCGCAAAGCAAGTCGTGGGTATCGTGGAGAGTCATACGAAGATGTTGACGGGTAGCACGGATAAGACAATGTTGGATGTCTTCAACCAGGAAGTAGGCCTACGTCTCTTCACCGCGCTTTGCAAGCACTTGAAGCGCCAACGGATCTCTACAGACGGCTCTATTGCCCTTATCTCGGATATGAATCTATACTTCCTCTACATCCGCACACTCAAGAACCAGGAATTGCTGGAGTATTTCAAAGCACTGAGGGAACTGAGCCAGGTGTACCTGATAGAGGCGAAGCATGCAAAGGAGATGGCGGAGGTAATTGCTGATGGGAAACGCTTTGGGGGCGTGTTTAGGGCCGAGGAAGTTTATGAATTCGCGGAACGCAGGGCTGACTGGTACACGGTGAAGAAGGACGTGGAGCGGGCGATGTATGGAATTGGGTGCGGGGTCATGTGAGGGGTGGGGAATTGCT
>QGML01000041.1:0-36046 GCA_007825375.1 Lachnellula willkommii | reverse complement strand
CTTAATCCATCCCCTCTGTCAACTGTAAGGACCACCCCCTCCGCCAGCTTCACCAGCATACTCGGCACACTAGGCCGATCCGCGACATGAATCTCCTGCACCTCGCAGGCGCCAATACTCCAGTTATGTCTGAGCTTATACTGGCCTTTCCACTCTGTCTTCTTGCCTAACAGCGTATTGTCATCCAGCCATTTACTGCTCCTACTCGAGAAGTGTAATGCTGCATCTGTTTTCGGACCCGGGATGCGGAGGGCGCGGGGGAGTACAAAGCGGTTGTAGTAGAGATTTTTCCATATCTGAGAGTCTCCGGCGAGGGTGTAGAAGCGATGAGAAAGGCGCTGGCATTGGATGAGGTTTTGAATGGGGAGGTTGTGGAGAATCCGAATGAGGAGTTCATCGGAGAGGGAAGAGAACTGGTCGAGGGGGTGTCTTGTGCGGGTTCTTTTGGAGGATGGAAGAGGCGCATGGTCGCTCGCACTGGAGCGCCGGCGTTTGGGAGGCATTACTTCTAAATGGTTGGAGGGGAGGAATGTGAGATGTTGATTGAAGCTATTCTGAGATCCGTATCATATCTTATCGCCGCCTGCACGTGCCCACTGCGCTGTACATGGATACTTGTACCGAGGCTGAATGGCTGAATATCCCAGACGATGAGCGCAAGACACGACACGACCTTCACCAACATCTCACGACGCGACAACCATCCTCTCCTCTCCACCAAATGTAATGGCCTCCTCGACCAAACCCCCGCCCATCGAGGCCCTCAAACCCATAACTTCCGTCTCCGCCTCTCCCCCTCGTCTCCTCCCCACAGCGCTCTCACTCCCCCCAAAATGGCTCAACATGTACTCCTCCTTCATAACCGCAAACCAATCCTCCGTCACGCAGATCGAATCTGCATTACGCTCCCTAACCTACATAATCCCCGGCCGATTCCGGGACGCAGAACTGGCCTCCGAGTCTCTACACTCCTCCATCCAACTCCTCTCCATGTACCACGACACATTACTCACGCGCGCAATCTCGAAACTGCCGGGTATGCCTAATGCCAGTTTGCATAACCGCTATACGAAGTTTTGGATTGCCAAGAGCAAGTTTTATAGGCGGATTGCGACGATGTTGACTATGATTCAGTACACGGAGTTGTTATGGGAGATGATGGCGAAGCGGAAGGGGGAGCGGGTGAGGTGGCGTATCATAGTCGTTTTGGAGCTCGTCAAGGCCGTATGCCGGCTCTGTCTATTGCGGATCACGAATTCGAGGCCGCTGGTTACGCCGGCTTTGCCGGAGAGGGAGGTTATTCCGGAGGAAGAGGCGCCGACGGAAGAAGAAGAGGTTGAGATGGAAGAAGAGGTTAGGCCGCGAGTCAAGGAGTATAAGATGAAGAGGACGGGGCTGAGTCTGCCGACACTGCCAAATCCGAGTGATATCTCGAGCTATTTACTCTCGAAAGTGCTTACGGCGGATGATATCAAAGCGCCAAATACGCTGCTCAATAAGGTCAATGGGTCAGCGCAGTTGGCGGAGATATTACATATTATGCAGCCAGTTATCTATGCGATAGCGCTGTCCAGGAGTAAAGATAAGAAGAACTGGCAGCCGTGGCTATTGGGACTCAGTATTGAGTATGCGGCGAGACAGCTAAGGAAAGATGGGTTGAGAACGACGGCATTAGAAAGGGAACAGTGGGGTAAACGGGGTTGGGCGATGGGATGGTGGGCTATGCGTGGGGCCTTTTACGAGAATATCACAAAGGGATTTTTGCATAGTACATCGGAGAGGCTGCCTTCGTTGGTTTCTGGGGTTTTGGACGATTACAAATACCTGTGGGATGAATATTACTTTAGTACCAGCTCGAATTGAGCATGATAACATTGTACAAGAGCTTTAATTTATCTTAATGTATTTCTGCACCTCCTGCAGTGTCTTACGGCCTTCCAATTACAGTATAAAATCTCGAGTACACTAGACACGAAAAGCGGCACTTTTATTCTCATCGACTTTTACTGTCCCACGCCATCTGAGACATTATAAATTAGTACCGCTTTTTCTGTCTACCGCAAGGCTTCTTCTTATGTGGAGACGGCCGTAAAACACTGTAGGAGATAATTGTTATGTGTTTCACCAAATTGCGGTCTCTGACATAAAATCTCGTTCCAAAAAGAAATAGATATCATATCATAAAAGTGTCATCAATATCATTACACCATTCCATGCATATCCAGCAGAATATCGCCCAACAGTCAAACCCCAACGCCGCTAATATTAGTTGTACCCTCTATGAAAGCGGAACGTTCTCTTTACCCGGTAAAACAGGCTGCACAACCTCCTTGCTCTCCTTCTCCGGCTCGACTACCTGATTCGTTGGCTTCGTAGGTAACGCAGCGGCCACATTACCAAGATTCAAAGCATCAGCAGTTTGACTCTCCAATTCTTCCTCGTGACAAGTATTGCCCTCACATATCAAAACCCTCTGCTTGCCATCAAGTCCGAAGTCTTTTAGTAGCGAGTTTCGTTGCCTCAGCCATGAATTAGAACTGTCAAGTTTTGCGAATGTACCAAAACTTCCCCTAGGCTGCTTCTCAAAATTCTTGATCTTAGCATCGCCAACCCCATCACCAGATACAACTGTTCCCTTCAAGCCAAGATGCCCAGCAACGATACTAGGCATAAAAGAGGCGAAAAGCCAGGGGTATTGAAGCATCTCTGATTCAAAACCTGCAACTGTCTCCTTTGCCTTCTTGGAATATGTGTCGTCGTTGAGGAGGCTGGAGAGCCGGTAGAGGTTAGATGCTGAAATGCCGTTCGTTGATGGCTCACTGGCGTCCATGCCATCTTTGAGGCGGAGGATTACATGAGCGGCGGAGGACTGGGTAGAGAAAAAAGCACCTGTTCCGGTGGAATCATAGAAGAGGGCAATTTGAGATTCTACATGCTCTTGTTAGCGAAGGTTGAAAGAGATAATGGAATAACTTACGTTGCAAATCGTCTGCCCAATGTAGCCATTCTTCATTAAAAGTAGCCTCATATAAGTCAATCAAGCCATCGACAAGGAATGCATAGTCGTCAGCAAAACCCTTAGCCTCGCCACGACCTTGCCTCCATATCCGATAGAGTGTCTTTGTTGATTCCTCATACAGATTCTCCTTGATGAATGTCACAGCTTTGAGAGCAGACTTTAAGTACTCCTCCGACTTGACGGGATCAAATCCTTTGATGACTGCCGCCGTCCGAGCGAGGGCCCCGATCGCAATACCATTCCAACTTACAATGATCTTATCATCCAAGCCGGGTTTCACGCGCTCCTTCTCCCTGTGTGCCCTCAACGCCGCCTTTCCATCTTTGATAATTCTCACAATTTCTTCCTCCTTCATACCAAACGTACTCGCCAGTGCATTCGGAGAGCTTGCAACAGCGAGGACATTCTGGTCAATGAACTCATCATGAGAATCATTTTCAGGTTTGACATTGCCATGCCCACTGACATTGAAGAACGCAGATAGTATTGGTTCTGCATGGGAGCCAAGAACATTCTCAAATTCCCTCTTCGTCCAGACGTAAAACGAGCCTTCTCGCTTCTCTGAATCTCCTCTTTTGTAAAAGCTATCAGCGTCTTCACTTGAATAGAATCCTCCCGCTGGATGTTCCATTGTAGAGGTGAGATATGTGGCAATATCATAGACAACGCCCAGCATTTCTGGATCTCGTGACAACAAGAATGCGTCTAAATAGATATGAAGCAGTTGAGCATTATCATACAACATCTTCTCAAAGTGAGGCAATGACCAGTCGGCCGTAACAGAGTATCTGGAAAAGCCGTTTCCGATATGGTCATGAATACCCCCCCGCGCCATTTTCCGCAGTGTGGTAATTGCCATATTCTCGGCTTTTTGACAGTCTTCTTCCCCCACAACATCATGAACAGCATCTGGAAATTGGCGTAGGCGAAGGAGAAACGAGAGTTTTGAAGGGTGGGAAATTTTGGAGCGGAGCCAAAACCTCCATTTTGACTATCGTACGTCGAGAGAAAATTCTGGTTGGCTTCTTCGAGTAATTCGATGTCAAGTCCATCCCCACCCTCTCCCCTCCTATCTCCAAAAGTGCCTTCTGACGCAAAGTCTTTTAATTTCTTGAGAATCTGAGACGAATCTTGGCGACATCGCTCTTCTTGCTCCTTCCAGACCGTGGACAACTTGTTTAAGATAGCCAAGAAATCCACTTGGTCTTCGAAAGTCGTTGTACTGCTGGTCGGACCAGGCCAATATGTTCCACCAAAGACGGGTTCGAGATCAGGCGTAACAAAAACGTTCAGAGGCCAGCCCCCAGAGCCGGTCGTGGCCTGAACAAAGTTCATATAGATTCGATCGATATCCGGTCGTTCTTCGCGGTCGATTTTGATGGGAATAAAGGCATCGTTTAAAATCGTAGCTACTTCTTCATTCTCAAAAGACTCTCGCTCCATAACATGGCACCCTAGATAGGTACCTGTCAGTATCGAGTCCTTCTGTAAAATACACGGTACTTACAGTGACAAGCACTGTAGCCAATGCTCAAAAATAGCAGCCTGTTTTCTTTCCGAGCCAGTTCAATAGCCTCATCTCCCCAGATCTGCCATGCGACTGGATTCGAAGAGTGTGCGCGAACGTAAGGACTGCGGCTCTCTCCAGCTCTGTTCACAAGTGCGATCTTCTCCTTGGGCTCCTCATTGGGTTGCTCATTGCTTCCCAGTCCATCTTTCAAGGCCTGGCCTAATCCTTGGCCCTCGCCGTTCACCCCGCGAATTTGTGCAGTCATCATGACTTGTCGGTTACTCTATACTTCTAGGAGGCCGTGGAGAATAGGAAGCTTGACCTTGACTCTGGAATCAGTAGTAGGCGTTTCATAGAGACCTGGGGACTCGTCTTGCACAATGTTTACTTCCACATTCACAAGCTCGTCGTGGCGCCTGTCAGAGTGGGGTGGGGTGGGATGGGGTGGGGATGGGGTACCGTATCACGTATCTTTGCCCCTGGCTATTGCTTCTGATAGCGATTTGACGATTGACGATAAGAAGTTAAGCTTTCGCTTTCTTTCCCCAACTTGCTCCACCAGCTCCGTGCACACACTTACGTAAGCACCCCTCTTTCTTCACCAGCTTCACCAGCTTTTCTTCCTGGAACCTTACCTCAACCTTTTTCTCCCCCTTATAAATAGATTAGCATATTCCCGGATTTGAACGTTATCCAAAACTAATATCTGCGGATGCCACAAGATATGCATAATCTGAGCCCGTGACTAGAGTTAGGCTGCTATGGGGGCCAAAACCATGCCCACTCGAGGCTCGAGCAGAGCATCTCTATTGGCCTGGCTTTCAAAAGCGTAGGTTGTTCCATCGTGGGGGCCAAGTTCAGCTGAAAACAATCGCATCCTCCAAGATGGAGCCTCACCCTCCATCGGAAGAATATGAACAGTCGAGCATCTTCTGTTTTTCCTGCCCTCTCCAGCAAGCCCTAGATCGCGTCCAACATGGCGACCAATGTCGCGGATGAGAGTCCGTGGGAAATCGCGCGAAACCGCTTCCTCCTATCCTTGGACCCTGATGAATAAGTGTTGTTCAAGGAGGCTACCATTGAGAATATCTTCGATGGGGCATCAGAGTTAGAGAAGGAAGACAAGATCAACTCCAAGATGCGAAAAGCGATCAAAGCTATCCAGCCTCTTATTGGCAAGATTGAGGAATATGGCCGGGCGATGGATACTTATGCCAATGCCTCGCCGCTAGTTCTTGGACCCATATGGGGGAGTCTAAGAGTCGTTCTGATTGTTGCCAGGAGCCTTGGGAGATTTTATGAGCAAATGACAGATACATTGGGCAGAATAGGAGATATTCTACCCCGCTTTTTCGTGAGTTTCGAACCAGATCCCCTGAATCATGTCCTTAATAGTCTGATTTTTATGAAGGAATACCAAAGAATCTTTTCGAGCACGAGGCATCCTCTGCTTACGAACGCACTTGCTGCCTCGTATGGCGATATCATCGAGATATGTATGGACTTCCGTGGATTGATTAAAGAGCAGCAGAAGAATCCGTTGAAGAGGGTTATGCACCCTTTGAATTCTAAAGTTGAACAAAGATTCAAGGACGCGGAAGAGAGGTTTAGAAATCATAGAAAGGATGTTGATAAAGCAGCAGCTGTAACATGCGGTATGATTGAGGCAGCTGAGGCAAGAGCGCTGGTTTTGCGAGACCGAAAATTGCAAGAGTTAACTGATAAAGGTCAGTCAGACGATGCTGTAAGGCTTACTTTGGTCTTTAATATCTAACCTCTCGCTAGCTGCTGCTGAAAAGAAACTTCGCCGGCTTCTGTCGATGATCGATAGCAAAGGAAAGCACGATAAGATCAAAAGCTTGAGGCATCGTGACACTGGCGCGTGGCTGTTTGGCACCCCGGAATATGGATCCTGGTTCAAACTGAACGTCTCATCAGTCCTTTGCTGTTATGGAATACGTGAGTTCTTACAACAGGCCAAATTAACTTTCTTCCAAAGATCCGCTGACGGTTTTACCAGCCGGGTGTGGGAAAACCATTCTCTCATCACGTGTTATCGACGTTCTCTCAGCGTCCACCTCGAAAGCTCTTTCCGTAGCTTATCATTACTGCGACTATGCTGATAAGCGTACTCTAGAACCTCAAATAATCTTGGGAACCTTGGTTCGCAGTCTTTTCAATAATATCGACATACCCACGGAAGTTTCTGAGCTGATCTCCAATTATTACCGGGATGGTGAACGATCTCCGGAAACAAAAGACGTACGTGATATTCTTTTTAAAAGCATTCATTTTTTTCAAAGAGGTGGTACTTGCTGTCGATGGTCTCGATGAGGTGAAGGAAGAAGATCGACAGGTTGTTTATGATGCCTTGAGGCATTTGATCATCCACAGCCAAGTCCCTGTTAAAGTCTTTATCTCTTGTAGAGAAGATGCTGTTTTATCTATCAGCTCTAGCCCCGAAGTCAGCTTCCGGATACAGGTTTCTGAAAGGTCTATCTCAACGGATATCGAAGGCTACATCCGTCATGTTGTGGCTTCCCTAATTCAAAGCGGGGATTTGGTCATCCGCCGACCGGAATTGGAAGAAGAGATTGCAAGTGTTTTGATTGAGGGAGCTAAGGGAATGTTCCTTTGGGTGAAATTCCAATTGGACGAGTTATGCACAGTAGAATCGGACGATGCGATTAAACGCACGCTACGGGACCTACCCAAGGACCTTGGCGAGACTTACGACAGACTTCTTGGGCGCATTGTAGGGGCAGAAAGGCAGGAGCTTGTAAAACGAATATTCAAGTGGGTTATATGTTCTCGGCGGCCACTTACAACCGACGAAGTATGCGAGGGAATCGCATTTACAATCGAAGACAAGTCCTGGAACGAGGACAAGATTCTCACGGATATCAAAAGGCTTGTCCGAGCATGCGGGAACCTCGTCACAATTGATGAAGAAACACGAATCATTCAGCTAGCTCACTACACCGTCCAGCAATACATTCTAGGCGAACACCTCTCCGAGAAGTTCTACCACTTCGATCTTCAAGAGGCGAAGGATCTCCTTGGCGAAGTGTGTGTGGCTTATCTGAACTTCTCTGATTTTGACACACAACTTACATTGTATGAGAATAGTCAGGTTGCTGAAGGGATGTTAGCAATGGAGAAGGTGTTTCTTAACACGCAAAATGCTAGTTCAAACAGAGGTGCACATAGCGCCATGTCGGTTTTCAATCGTATGGTCCACCACAAAGTCAAGACAGCAAACATCGATTATGGACGGCACATTCCGAAGAAACCGGCCACAATTGAACATTTGTTAGAAGACTTTCGGCTTTTGGGGCATGTCAGGGAAAACTGGCTATGGCATACTGCTAGATTTCAGCCCCATGGATCAAAGAGCAATCGTCGGGATAATCTCTTCCATGATCTTGTGCTTCAAAAACAGTTACCGTTCTCCTTCAGGCCTTGGCCTACATACACGAGTGGCAAAATGAAGTATCCATATCTAGAGCCTGTCGGCTGGGCATTGTTGACCAACCATTGTCCACTTATCCAAACGCTGATGAAGACCGATCGAACTTTCAACCCAGGCGCATATCTGGAAGAGGCCGGCAAATGGTTCTTCGAAGATAGAATCAACACTCATATCGACATTGATATGCTTTTGCGAATTGACTATAGTCCAGAAGATCCTTGGGATCCAAAAACAATACCCGCAGAAGGTTGGCTATATACCAGGTTGCTAGATGCATGCAGACGGGGCAATATCGAGGTTCTTCTTCTATGCTTCTCAGGTTTGACTTCCAAAAGATACAAATCAAAGTATTTGAAGGGCGCCAGACACTTTTGGGACGGAGACTTCGTTTCAGCGTATCCCTGGGCACAGATTCGGGGTCATCTAATGCTTGAAGCTGCAGCCACGAATCAACTTGCAGTTGTTGACTATTTGCTGGGCACATCGGAGCCTCACATAATTGAAGATTATGATGACTTGATTACTCAGGAGCCAGTAGAAGCATCAAGTCACGTCCACAATGCCGCATTGGAACCAGCCTTCAAGATATTTACAATTTCACATGACAATGAAGTACTAAATGCCCTAGAGCGAGCAGCACTAGCAGGTCATGCAAGAATTGTCAAGAGACTACAGCACGAAGGCTGGCAGGCCTCGGCTCTTCTAAGGCTCCAAGCCTTGAAGGGAATCCGGCATTTGAACAGAGCCTCAAATGAATGTGACTTCGAAGTGGCAGAAGCCTTGATGGAAGTCTTGAAAACGTCAGACCTACCCCAAATCGTGCAGGCCAAGCTAAACGCATTCATCAGGGGTGCGTCGGTAGGGCGTTTGCCCTTCGTACAGAGGTGTCAACATCATGGCTTGGATCCATTGGATTTGAATGAGAAAGACCATTGCGCTTACATGCGTGCCATTAGGAATGGGCAACATGAAATCGTGAGATATTTTCTTTCGGTCAATTCCAGCCAGACTTCTGTTTGGGGAACCATCACCAATGCCGAAGGCCTGCCGCTCAGCATGGCCGCATCTGTAGGAGATGTCCGTATTGGGCAGATGCTTGTTGAGGAAGGGGCAGACACCTTCCGTGCGCATCCTCCGAGCAATGCTGAGCAGCTCGTCTTCGTGGACGAAACATCACTTTATATGAGTCCTACTCCACTCTATGCTGCTTCAGCCAACGGGCACAAAAAGATGGTGATTTATTTGTTGGAACAGGGTGCAGGGCCAGACATTGACAGTCCAACTGGCTTGCTTTCACGACCAACTGGAATTCAAAATGATCCTGAGAGTTTTATCTCTCGCCGACGATTGTTCTTTTCCGACAAGCGTGCTTATAATATTCGGGCTATTCAATCAAAAATTGATGTCGCACATTTTCAAAGTCCTTTGGCTGGGGCCGCTGTGAATGGTCAAATTGAGGTTGTCAAAATCCTACTTCCAACACAATTGGATATCAACAAACAGGATTCGAATGGAGTCAGTGCGCTCTTCTTGGCCGCCGCCATGGGCCACTCCGAAATAGTGAGAGCACTTCTCAACGCTGGAGCTGTTCTTAACAGTGATCCAGCTCAGGTAGCTGGTCAAATACTGGACTGCGCAGGCGACGGATCTAGAGCGGGGGCTTTGAAACTATTATTAGATCTAGGGCTCTCTCCTAATATCATCAGCGAAGGAGACGGATCAGCCCTCTCTTTCGCTGCTAGAGTTGGCGCAGTGGAAAACATTCACATTCTTATGGAGGCTGGCTCCGAGATCGAAAATAGAGATGATAAGAAGCGAACGCCCCTCATATCATCCTGCGCACAAGGCCACGTAGCAGCTGCTGAAGCTTTGATCAATGCAGGTGCTGAAGTGAATGCTGAAGATGCGGCTGGGCTCTCAGGACTCATGCATGCTTCGAGAGCAGGGCACCTTGAGGTCGTGAAACTCCTGCTCAGCAACCGGGTGAAAGTTGACTGTGCGAACGAAAATTGCCACACGGCCTTATTTGAGGCCTGTGCTCGTTCGCGACTAGATGTTGTGAGACTTCTGTTATCTCATGGAGCTGACCCCAATTTCAAGTTACATTCGACTTTCTTGGAAAACGAGGGAAAACCTCTTCCAGTGGGGACAACGCCATTAATGATAGCAGCATATAATGGAAACCAGTCTGTCGTCTCGGAACTTCTTCGAGGCGGAGCAGAAGTAGAAGCAAGAGACGAGCTTGGACGAACAGCGGTCCTATGTGCAGCAGCTGCTGGCCGCGAGGCACAGGTAGCCACGCTTGTGGAGGCAGGAGCCTCTTTAAGGGCAGAAACATTTGAGAGACGGCGAATTTTAGAGCTCGCGACCGAGGCGAGATCATTTGGGACTCTTGAACTGTTACTGCGAAGGCACGAAATAGCCTTGCTGGAGAAACCACCATCTTTCCTCTTTACGAGTAGGACAAGTGGCAAGGCATTGCAGTTTGCGATGTATGATCTCGAGGAAAACGTGTTTTCACGGGGCGTGGACATTCTATTCCGCCACTACGAGAAAACCAAAGAGTATCAGAGAAAACACCAGCAAGGTCGCAGTGCAGAGCTTAGGCAGATATGGGATCAGGGTCTGGAGACGACGCCCGAAGATGAAGAACCGTACGAACTGGGATGGAAAGAGGCGACGGGTGCCGAGGGCGAAACTGCTAGACAAAAGCTGGCAGAACTCGAGAGTAGACTGGGTGCCAGTGACACTGCTTATGCTACCGAGCAGGCGTTAAAGGGAGCGCTTTTCGGGAAAAGACAGAGTGTCGCAGTGCCGCAAGAGACCTGAGATTTTTCTTCCCATGCGCAAGTTACCATTTCCCCGGATTCAATGAGTCGTTCTTCCGGACGAGAACAATCCAGTTGCTAGAAGCAATGCCACGAACCTCTCACTCGACCTGGCCTCATCGCAGCCATGATTAGCATTATCATCATCTTACCGTATTAGTTAATATAAAAGACCTGGTCTACTAACTTTCCCGAGGGGGTAGACCTTAGCTATGACATGGTCTTATTTATAATGTGCCAGCTGGCGTGGGACATTAAAAGTCAACCATATAGTCTTCTGCTGGGGACTGGTCTTATATCCTAACTAATACGGTAGCCACACTTTGGTTCGCAGGATCTCGCGCAAGTATCGCTCGCAGTCCCCTCCCCTATCCAAATGCGGGCTGACCAAGGGCAACAGGAGTTAGAGAAGACATTGAGATGTAATCCCTGAGCCTGAACACCCTGTAAATACAGAGCCGTCACCGCCTGAACACCCCATAGCCATAGGGGCTCACAGCCTGAGCCCCCCTTCCCCATGAGACACAACACAAACAAAAACGAAGTAACACGGAAGGCGATGGAAGTGGTACTTGGAAATTTCCAAAGGACACTTGATAGTTAGGGTTAGAAAAGAAGAAGGAAATAATGGCAGAACGGGCATGTACACTTGTACTCAGACGGCATTTGAAAGGAAGAGGTTGGACATATGAGCACCTGCAAGTTCACAGACGCATCCTACGTGTATATACTCATCTCAATAGCAACGCGAAAAGGTATCTCATAAACAAAACCATGTACCCAGACCGCTAAACATATCTAACCTCCCCAAACAGCCCCGCCCTGACCTGCACCAGCGCCGCCAACTCTAGCAAAAATTCCTGCAGCACCAGCACATTCGTCAACACATGACTCACGGTAGCCAGCTTCTGCCCCTGTTCTTTCTCGCCCCCTTCAACGCTAGATTCATCCGTGCCTTGAGCACTACCTTCCTTGCTGCTTTCGGGATCCGAAGCTCGTAGATTCGGGAATGGTATTGGGGAGAGTTCTCCTTTGGGGGCTGGCACTCCTACCTTTCTTGCAAGGATGCTCTGGTCTACTGCTGCGAAAGCGGCGGCTTGACTCGCTGGTACGCCAGATTGTCGCGAGGCATCGCGTAAAGGACTGGGTGAGTAGGCACGTGAGCTACCTCTTGAAGGGGTTTCTAGTCCCATGGGAAACTGCGGAGGAGGCACAGGATTTCTTGAGCTTGTTGGGGTAGCAAAACCATAGCCACCGTTGATTCCACTATTACTGCGGTCTTGGCCACTGGGACGACCACGGGGAGATTTAGAGCGAGAAGGTGTTCCGAATTCCGGGAAGATGCGTTGCGCGAGGGAGTCGAAGCCTGACTTTCTTGGGGGTGATGAGGAGCGGGAGGATGATTCCAAGCTGGAGCGGGGTGGAGGCTGGTGGATTGTAATTGGTGTTGCAGTGGCGGACGACGTGGTTTGGAATGCATCCCGCCGTTGTTGCAACAGCTCGTCGAAACGGGGTATATCGGAGCGGTAAGTCGATACTTGGTCGACTAGGGTGTTCAACTGCGTAAGGAAACTTGGAATCTGCGACTCGGCCCATTTTGGCGTCTTGCGCATCTTTTTCATCTCACGCATCTGAGCCTTCTCTTCAACATCGGTGGGATCGCCGAGGTTCATGAAGTAAGGATCCTCTGCTTCCTCATCTTCTTCATAAATGTACTTGGACGGGTCAGGAAGTAACCAGCCGTCTATGCGCATAAAACCACATGTGGCCAAGTCGACGACCACCCCAGTGAGAGATAGATTTGTTTCCACCGAATTCGTGAAGAAGGTTGCAAATATACCAATAAGTGTTTTTAGCATAGGGTCCTCAGGCCTCAGCGTATGAGAGTGAATGTCCCGAGGCGCACCTGGAATTGTTGCTTGTGACCCGGGGAATTTTGAGGTTCCACCAATAGATTTTGGTGCGATCAGTGTAATCGAGCACAGGTGACTCTCCAATGCACTCATGCTATCCCTTACGTGATTTTCGTAAGCTTCATCATAATTGTCTTCACCTCCAACACTTCCAGCGAGGGATAGTAAGAAGTCCATTTCCTTATCGTGAGCACCAATCGTCCGCCGTGGGCCCTCAGACAACACCTGAGTCGTCCACAAAAGCGTCGTTACAGCATACCGATGATGCCGCCTTAAAATGACCGAAATGAGTTGTAAGGTTACAGAGATGGTCTGCTGGCTTTCAGACTTTAAACTCGCTTGGATAAGATCAACAAGATTGAACAGGGCCGGGGTTGATGCAAGTTCGATCTGTGGGGCCATCATTGTTGCGAGGTCCATAGACTTCCGTTTCCTGGCCGCACTAATAGATGCTCGAGTTCCAGAGGGTGCAGTGGTGGTATCTGGAAGAGCAAGTAGGTAATGTAGAATCAGATGAATCATATCTGGATGATCCAAAGACTCAAGTGTTCGGCGAAGGTACGTGAGGACAGCAACTGACGATCCTCCATCCACGTCGGAGGATTCAAGGAGTGATGGGTACCTGGCCTTTGTTAACTTGGCCCCACAGGAAGGCTCGCTAATTCGGAAACTTACAATAATTGCTGGAGAAAGATCACTTGAAAGTGTTCTAGGAGGGTCTGCTTTACCTCAACCGATTTGCAGTGGTTCAGAACATCCTGCCAAAACACCAGATGTGACAAGAATGTTTCTACATGGCCTTGGAAATCGGGCGACGCAGAACTTACAATCTCGGTAGTCGTGATGGGATGTTGATAGTCGGAAAGTGCCAGAATCGGAGGCAATTCCCCAGGAGGAAAATCGATTACCAGTTTCCGACTCAATTGACTGTATAACGCCCCCAGTCCTGTCGCCATGAGCGTCGCAAGATCGCTCTCGACTATCCACTGCTCCAGAGCCACAGAATTAGAAGCTGCCTCAATGATATACAGCAGTCCCGTCCTCGCAAAGTCTCCGATCCTTCCTTCGTGATGTATGTAATCTATTAAGAGGTAGAACAGTGGGAAATCCTCCTTGTGCGTCTTCCCGGTAAACTTCTCATGTGCGTCGTCGTCACTATCCGAACCATCATCACGCTGCCTGGCCGTGAACCAAGCAGGTAGTATCTCGGGGTCCAACCTTATTTTCGTGGTGATGTTGAACGACAACTCCACCACTTCGACCTCCGTATCAGAACCCAAACGAATGCTATTTGCCCCTGTGATCCGTACCAACAAGTTCATTAAACTACTCGAAAAGGTATAGTTCTCCACGAAGTCTTCCTCCTCGCTGTCAATCAGAGTTGCAAAGAAGCCCACGCCTTCTCGAATTATCGGTTCGCTGGAGGAGGTGGTAGCAATCTTTCCCACGGAGATGTAGATCTGCTTCGAGGATGCAAAAGTAATGCATGGGTGCGGTAATGGTCGTCTTGATTCATCGGAGAGGATTGTGGTAAGCTCTTGGAGGCTACTCCGGATGTTCTCGGCAGCTTCATAGTCTTTGGCCAGACTAGATGCCCCACGCCATGTTTGCTATATCAAAGTTACTATGGCACATCCGGAACAAGGCGGGAAAAGGATTCAACGTACCAGCAGCTGGCTGTATTCCTTTTTGAAGCGTGCCAGACGCTTCTCGGGGTTATTGGCGGCCGCTTTGTTGCCCCCTGAGGCAAGGGAAGTGCCAGCTATCAAGCGCGACCACTGTCGAAATGGTCAGCAAGAAAGGCGCGAGATCTAAGGCTAGGGTTCTCACAAAGTCCATGGCTGGATGGAAATCTTCATCTTGCGGTATTGCATTAATATAACCTCGAGGTCAAACGCGCGCCCGCGCTTATTTCCGCCATCAGCAGCACGGTCCATGTAGAGCACGTGCACGTGCTTGTTTACTATTAACCACATTTAGACTTCCCTTCCCCCCTTTCCAAGTTTAGGTACTCCGTATGTACTAGGTCGTATGTACTATAGGTATAGTACATACGGTACTTTCGATGCTACGATTCTACCGCCGCCTGAAAGTGGATATTGCAAAGTATAACACTCTACGTAATTATACTCCTAAATCTTCTCTTTCCGCAGCGTGCCAAGCATTCAGAGGTTACTCGTCTCGTAAACTCGTAGCCTGCCATAGAGTCTTGTCGCCCTATAAATCTCTTCTGCCACTGTTTTTGCGCAGATCCCTCGCTTTACCTACAGTAGGTAATTAGGTGTACTGTAGAGCATTTGACAATGCCGAACAAGGACTGTCAGAGGCTCATCTAATAATTTCCCACTTTTTAAAGTATATCCTCAACTTACTTCGAAGTAGCAAGGGATGCACTAGAGCCCCCTACTACAGTATAAAACGTCCTAATCGCTAGGTCACGGCCCAAGTTCTAGGCCTCGCTGCGATGCGCTTGTACATTATCAGGAGTATTACTATAATAGGAAAAGAGGTTATCGCCACTTCGAGTCCCTGAAGCAAAATTTGCTCCACTTTTGCTTGCACGCTGTGGCATATAAAACCAGCCTAAGCTGCGTGCAGGAAAGTGTACAAACTCCGGAGTGGGGCGAAAAGACTAGAACGAAAGATGCTGTGCCGCACAAGCCTCAACCTTTCATCCTGCAAGCCTTTTTGTTGCTTCTAGAGCCAATTCCCTTTGTTGATTCTCATAGAATTGTGCAACCATCAATGTTACCTGTGTTTAATCTATTTCGCTTTTTCCATGGCAATAACAGATCCTCCACTCTCTTGGCAAGGAGCTCAAGTCACAGGGGGCCCGCATAGTAAGAACAACAATCTCAATTTCTCCTCGGAATACTAACATATTCTCCAGCTCCGGACGCACTCGTCAAGAATTACAACCTAGTTAAACAAGGAGATGTTGACGATGAGATTGAACGGGAACTTCAGGATAAGAAGCTTTTCCAACAATCTGCCTCTGTCAAGTGGGTTTCGAATCCTCTGTGGAGCCTAGCAAGTGCTGCCTTTGCTTTTTCTATGATCCTCTGCATCACTCTCGTCGTCGTGCTCTCTAAAATTACCGCGCCTGGCATAAGTCCGCCGGGTGAAGGCGGTCATTATGATGAAAATAGTCTCTCAACCCACGATTGCTCTCGCATTCAAAGCATTGGTGTATGTTATAATTATTCTGCCAGGATTTCTACGTCCCCATGTCCTTCGGACTCCTATGATTCTTTCTTGTCTTGGCCATATACTCTGATCTACTCTCAATTTTTCGCTGTTAGTCGAATATTGTAGCGCAGTTCCCCCTCCAAAACATTGAAGCTGACGCCGCATCTATAGGCTAGTGAATATTTCACAAGCATTATACTTAACTATTATTCGAACGACGCTAAAAACGGAAATGCATCTCAATTTGACCAGACGTTCTCTATCGACATCAAATCACGTCCTTCCTTGACGTAAGTCGACTTGTGGCTTGCTCGAGAGCATACTGATTGTCGCTAGATTCATTCAGGTTAAGGTTATTGATGTGATGTGGAATTTGTTCGCTGGTCAAGGTGTCAGGTTCATCATGGGATATGTACGCACCTTCCTTTTTTCGTCTCTTCCGCTCGCAACGCAGATATATGTGGGCTAACTTCATGATATTCTAGGTAACGTATAGAATGTAAGATATAAAACTCCAACAAAACGATTATCTTAACAATAGCTAGATGCTCGAAAGCGCTCCTCTTGTTGATTAAAAGATGGCGCGTATCCTACGGTTTCTACGTTTCAGTAGGCCTTCAAGGAACTTCACTCATGTCCATATTCCAAGCCGCCAAAGAGCTCCTGTTCCAGCCATCGCGCCGAAGCCTTCGCGATTGGCTCATAGTCATTTGGATGATTATTGGGATGGCATACACACTCTCGGTGCCATCATTACTCAGTGCAGCAACCGGCTACATGGTTCCGACACAATCATGGTGGCGAATGCCGGACGATGTCAGTCTACAGTTCTATTCTCCCGCCGTCTTTTACAATTATTCATTGAAGTGATACTAAGCTTATTATCAGGTATTGGTGCCTAACTTGACCAACGCTACTCAAGCTTGCTGGTTTGTCGGCGATGGTTCCCGGGTAGGATTGTCAGACAACACCTTCATCTCTGGACCCCCCTTCCTGTCGTATGATGACAGGCTTTCACCAATTACGGAGGAAGGTATCCCGAATGAGTATTGTAGAGCCATAAAGACCGAGTTCCCGGTATTTGATTCTTTTACCCAGTGTAAGGATTTCAAAGTTCACTTTAAGACGCCCGCTAATGTTAGAAGATTACTGCGACCAAATGGAGCTGATCAGGTCCTTAATAAACTCATCATCATCATCAAATGCCGAAGGCCACGGCGCCAAGGCATACAGAAACTCTTCAACCTCGATAACACTTAATAACACAAAGATCGATATCCCAGCGCCACCCCTCGACTTACTGGGTCATCAACCCACAAATTTCTTGAACTATTCCGACTGGCCCAGCGTCAAACAGTGTTACAGAAACCAAACGATAAATTTTTGGAACAACCTCCCACCCATGGTCTGCGTCTCGGGAGCCGAAAAATACAGCTGGGGATTCTCCAAGAACCTTTCATACGGGATTCTGGTAGCGCAGGGAGTGTGGTGTCTTTCCACATGGCTCATATGGCTATACGTGACGAAGAAATGTCATAACATGCTGCGAGAGACGCCGGGGCCTTTTCAAGCTACACTTGCTTTGGGTGATGCGATGAGAGCTGAGCTAGGGGAGAATGCACATGAGTATTCGGAGAAGAAGCTTGCCGAGGAGCTGGGGAAACGACGGGGGATATCGCATTTGCATGTACGAGATAGCTTTAAGCACGGGTTGAGGAAGAGGTAGACTCCTTTATACAGAGATATGTTGACAGATACCATACTCTTCGGCCACTATAAATCTTGACTTTTATTTCTATTCCGCTAGCTACATCTTCGAAGCCAACCCGGCCCCATATAACACGAAGGAGTAGAGCTGATATCCTAGACAACTCTAGTCCGATGATCGCAACTCCACGTTCTATCACTTCTCTCGACCAACTGATACAGATCACAATACTGCAACGTTTTAATGAAAGTCTGCCAAATCCAATGGAACACTACTCTTGGTACCGACGCGGTACTTCTTGCACCCGCCAACGAAAGTTCTAGGTGCTGGAAGAATATCTTCATCGGGAAATATCCACCTTGGTTCGTTTATCACTGCCCCGCGTGTGGGTTGGGATTCAGTTCTGGATAATTTTTTGGAGGAAGACTCTTCGCTCGTGGCGTGATTCAAATAGCCGGGGGTCAGTGTGGACTTGTAGGGTGGCCTAGTAGGCTTCATCCACCCTAAATCGGGGGCGGTAGGTAGTTTCCGGACTCTTAGCGGGATTCGTGGGGGTTGATATCTGACAGACGAAGACGTTATCAGCTCTGGTGTGTGAGTCGTCGATGTTTGGACAGGCTGCGATTGGTAAAAAGTACTACGTCTCCGTAGAAAGGGTACACCTGCTGGTAGATGTGCAGCTTCCGATGGTTGTACTAGTCGGACAGTCATGGGCTTTGGTGGATTGGATCGGTGTGCTTGAAGGTTGGCTGCTACTAGCGGCGATGGACTCCTATCTTCTTTCTCATCTGCGCTCACGTTTGTGTCTTCAGCATCATCCACACTCTCCACTACTGAATCACTCGCTTGGGCTTGGATATCCCCGACGCCAGACAAATCCTCCTCTTCGTCTAAAATGTCGTCCAAGGCCCCCTTATGTCCAAGCTCTTTGACATAGCCCATAATCAACTCCTTCCTTTCCGCAAGATCAGACTCGGGATATCCCTCTTTGTGCAGCTTGCGACGGAGTTCTCTCCAGAATTCCATATCGTCCTCTTCATAAACAGTCCAGGTGGATCCATTCCCCTCAGCTTTTGCATTTGCCATCATCTCTGCCACTACCCATGCTACCTTGCTCTTGATTTCCCTTATATCACCACCTTGGCTATCCATCTGAGACCCAATATCACCTAACTGTCCCCAAATACACAAATTCAAACTGATATTAATAGCCACAGTATGCGTCAGTAGCTGGTTCCGAATATAATCCAGGTTCCTCATCTCGCCGTTGCCAAATTGAACTTTCTTCCACAATCCCTTTCCCTTCCTGTCGCTCTCCCCCAAGCTATTATACTTCTCGAGGATACGGTTCAGCACTCGCAGTACACCTGCGCAACCTTCAAGGTGCCCGTACAACTCCTTTCGGTGCTCAGCATCAAAGCTAGGTCTCGCCTTTGCCATCTCACGCTGCACTCGTTGGAGGACTTTATGTAAGCTCGCAACTTCTTGCGTGAGCTCATCGTACTCGCCGCACGCCTGTCTTGCTCCTTGTAAAGTATTCCATGCCAGCTGCATCAGGAGAATCCCATCTCCTATCGACACACCGAAGCTCATCTTGATAATTTCGATGAGCAATCAAATGCTCAGACAAGGCTGCAGATCCAGGGTTTTGCACACTGTCGCGAGCCGGTCATGGTTTATCTTATGGCGTTATATGGAATATTTGGTGATCCCAAGTCTTTCATTTTCTAAAACCAGATGCTTATAATAATGCTCGAAGAATATGTGGCCATCACAGCCTTTCCTTCCATTGAGGTCAGAATATAGACTTTGGCTCGCCAAGTCTGCGGCTATGTTGCACGAGGAGGGGTATTGCATATCCGTCCATCTGCATGTTAGGCTGCAGCCAATGAACGAGAAGCCAACGAATGGGAGACTTTTCATCTAATAGAAATAACTTAAACTTGCGGTGGATACCCTACGGTTGCAACGTGTCTGTCATAACAGGAAAAATCCTGTTAGAACGCTATCAGGTTAATAGCGTTTTAACATGGAAAATAATATAGTTCTAATAGCGTTCTAATAGATAAATCCTAGTATAAAATTGTGCACTTTTTAGATATTATTTTCCATGTCAAAACCCTATCATAACACCTTGATTTATAGTAGAAAAATATCTGCTTATTGCTATAGAATCTACTCTAGAATACCCCCTTCTACCCCTACCTCCTAAATCCGTCTCTGTCTCCTAAATCCGATCCTACCTCCTAAATCTGCCCTTCCCTCTAAATCTGCCCCTACCTACTAAATAGGCAAAAATGCCACTATTCCTAGATTTACCCCTTGTAAATATCTATTATCCAATTTTGCAGGCCACTAGAGTATAAGAGAGAATTAGTAAGGCTCGCAGAAGAGAGAGTAAGGAAGGAGAGGGAGTGAGATAACTTACCTACATGCATATAGAAGTAGAAGGGAGGTAAAGAATAAGAGGGAGTAAGACGACTTACCTGCATGCGCATAGAAGTAGAAGGGAGAAGGGAGAGGGAGAAGGGAGAGAGAGAAGGGAGATTCAATCTCGTAGTGAAGCTCTCTGCATTAGTGATTAAAAGGGGCCAACTTACAATTCGGTGCGGGTCAACACTCACCCATCGCGACGCAACAATTTGCAGAGCTAGCAAGCTACAACCACAGGCCAGAAGACTCACTCCAGTCACTCCACACTACCCGATCGACGTGCTAGTACCATCTCCTTCATCCCCATGATATCAGTCAAGCTTCACTCAAACACACTCTTAACAGATAATTAGTTTGATTAAGATCTAACCAGTCTTAGGAACGCGTTGTGCTGTGCTTAGGATTGCTGTGCTTATTCTAAATATGTATCATATATGCCGTTGCCAGCTCGTTATGTTACTGCGGAGGAGATAATGGCGACGCAGAGAAAACGTGTAGAATCTTTACCGTTGGATATAGAAGTAAGTATCTGGGGCGGAAACTACGGGGGTTCGGAGAATGATGGGTGCACCTAACTTCGATTTCTGAGTGTTACGGTGTGCAATGTACTTGTTTTGGGGATCCTGGGGTTTCGTTAGCATCTATCTACAATTGCATTGCATGCAAGAGCTTGACCACGAGACTATGGAGAGTATATTTCAAAGTTATCGCTTATTTTGGATTATGTTCGGTAGAAAGCAAAGCAGTGAGTGTGAATTGTGAAAGTAAGTTAAGCCAGTTTTAAAGCGGAAGCGAAAGAGCAGGAGCCCGGGTAATACTCTCTCAGCGCCTACATATATCCCACAACTCCAAATCCTAAAGCAAAGCTATCCAGCAGTCCTCGTCGAAATACCCTCGTCCTCCAACCCCAATGCTCAGGTACGCCTCCCTGCTAACAGAAGGAAGCTGATCGATTGTTATACGCAGGAAGATTTCTCGGTCTCGAGTTGAAAGTACTTTATCCATATATACAACAAGTAGTACTGGGGTGTAAGCGGTTATAAGACCTCCTCGCTCAAGAATACGATCTGCGATCAGTCCTGTCCCCTTTCCTGGCAACTCCTCGGTGTACCATGGCCCGCCACGACTATTGATGCCATCAAGAGCCGCAGGGTCTCGAAAAGGTAGTAACTGTGCAAAATGTTCAGCTATCTTGGGTAAAGTAAAAATTGAAACCCCTCTCCCATTGCTGAAGGTCGAGTTCGTGTAGACGCATAATTCGCTGCCAATGCTTTCCGAGACTTGCGTGCAGACCGGCTGGTGAGACCAGGGGTGGAAATATGCAACATGACTACCAACTAAAATAGGGTTCTGGTCCTTTTCAAGCAAGGTCAGAATATCACCCGCTCTGTTGGAAGAACATGCTAGACTTGTCGATACTGTAGGAGGCCATTGTTCAAGCAATGCGGGGCTGTACTCCCTGGTCCCTGCCCCTGACGAGGTGGAGCATGACTGAGACGAGAACAAGAGAACAATAGCAACAAGAACCACTCTTGATAACGCTGGAAACACGAGAGGCAAGTAAACAGCAAAATTGGAAGGAGACTCGAGGTTTAAAGAAGCTCGTGAGGAGCGGTTAATTAGAACAGCAGCGTTGACTGTATAAGCTTGGGATGCGACAACGCCACATTGTGGCATACGGTATACATACCACCCCCATGCCAAAACGTCTTTGAATCTGAGAATCTTCTCATCCATGCTTTGAACTCAGTCGTTTATACCCTCACCTTGGCCAAGCAGTGTCTTGGTCGAATGAGTAGAGAAACAAATAGCATTAGAAAGATTGACTCTAGCAGTCTCCTAATTCCAATCTCACCAGTGAGGTCTCTCGAGAGTTCCAGCAATTCTCTCTCGCTCTTCCATGCTTTTGCTATCCTTCTTTCTTAGGCTTCTACCTTCTGGGATCCAAACCCAAAGGAATGAGTTATGCACTTTAAAAAACCCCTTGACGGACGGAGTACGGAGTATTATAGCCAGCTTCTACGAACCATGAACGGCGCATCCGATGTCTAGAATCAACCGCCGCCGTCCATTCCGCCCCCCGCCCCCCGCCCCCCGCCTCACTCTAAATGCAAAAGGCGGCGCCCCCTTTTGATGTCCCTTTCAGGCTGGGATACTGCAAATCGGTGCCGCTTTACCTTTTCTGTCGTCGTTGTCCGCCGCGAGCTTGCCCTGCCCTGCCTTGCCCTGCCCTGGAAGCAAGGGATGATCCCCTCCCATCGTACGAAGTACTTCGTAGAAACCCCGAACCCCGCAATTCCAGGAACTAAGTCCCTAAACAGCAGGTCCCGTTCCCGGGCCCTTGCGATAAGCATATTTTACTCCACTTCCGTCCGTAAATTACCTCACCCTTGTCCTTATCCTTGTCGTTGCCACTGCTCGGGTCGTGATCGTGATGCACCTTCTGCTTCTGGGAGCGGAGCTTTTGGATTTATTTGATATGATATAGGAAGGAAGGGAGGATACTATGCTCGTATATATAAGCTTGCTCCCCGAGAAATCGGGCAGTTGATTGATTGAACGCTGTGTGGTTGTGAGAGTATTGTTTGTAAGTGAAGTGAAGTGAAGTGAAGCTACCCCGCATCGAAAATGAGCTGCTTGTTGTGAAGATGAATACAAATGAGGGGTTCTTTTGCTGACGAGATCTAGAATATTTTATTATTATTAATTAAAGGCGGGAATTGAGCTCAATCGAAGCTTCAAGATGGTTGGCAAGCTCAGTGCCTTGACCGCGCTTTTCGCGCTGGCAAGCACATCGTTTGCAGGGAACTTTTTTCAAAATGCCGATGGGGGCTTTAAAAGTGCCATTGAGCGCAAATTAGAGGTATGTACTCTAGACCTTCTCATATCCATAACCCCAGCTTCTTCCCATCAGTGGTTGTTCATAAAGTGCTAACATTCATCTAGAAAACAACTATAGCGCCCAGCTCGCTTCAGAAACCATCCCCAGGCGACACCGACCCTTCTCTCCTCTACCCAGAATACAACCTCTCTGTCCCCATCGACCACTTCCACAACGATTCTCTGTATGAGCCTCACAGCAACGGCACTTTCCCCCTACGCTACTGGTTCGATGCCACGTATTACAAGGCTGGTGGACCGGTCATCGTGCTGCAATCTGGCGAGACGGATGCCAGTGGCCGTCTCCCTTTCCTGCAAAAGGGACTCCTTCATAAACTGGCTGTATCGACACACGGAATCGGTGTTGTGCTTGAGCATAGGTTTTATGGCACCAGTTTCCCCACGCCTGATCTCTCAACGGAGAGCCTGCGGTTCTTGACCACGGATCAGGCGCTTGCTGACCAGGCGTATTTTGCCCAGAACGTGGTGTACGAGGGCTTGGAGCACTTGAACCTGACGGCACCGCATGTGGCGTATCTTGCGTATGGAGGTTCTTATTCCGGGGCTTTCGTTGCGTTTCTGAGGAAGTTGTATCCGGATGTTTTCTGGGGTATGTTTCCAAAGCTCTCGCCCAAACAAGAAACGAAAGTACAGTAAGAGAAAGACAGAAAACTAACAAGGATAAACAGGAGCCATTTCCTCCAGCGGAGTAACAGAGGCTATCTGGGACTACTGGACCTACTTCGAGCCCATCCGCGTCTACGCACAACCCGATTGCGTATCCATCACGCAGAAAGTAACAAACGTAATGGACAACATCTTCCTCAGCAACAACAGCGCCAACATCGCCGAGCTGAAGAGCGCCTTCGGAATGCCCAACGTCACGTACAACGACGACTTTGCCGCTACCGTCGGCGCCGGCATCGACAGCTGGCAGGGCAAGAACTGGGACCCGGCGCTCAACGACCCAACGTTCGACGAATACTGCGCCAACATCACCAGCAGCACGCTCGTCTACCCCTCCACCGCATCCCTAAACGGCACCGCCAAAGACCTCATCACAAAGGGCGGCTGGGGCAACCAATCATCCACCCTCACCACCCCGCTCCTGAACTGGATCGGCTGGCTAACCACCAACTACGTGTCCGGCTGCACGTCCACAGACCAAGATTCCTGCTTCGGCACCCACGACCCCGCGAGCTACCAAGACGATTCCCTCGCCGCCACCTGGCGCGCCTGGCCCTACCAATACTGCACGCAGTGGGGCTTCCTGCAAACCGGGTCCGGTGTGCCTGCAACCCAGCTCCCCCTCGTGTCGCGCACCAACAACTTAGCCTATGAATCGATAATCTGCAACGACGCCTTCGACATCTACACGCCGCCCGACGTGGACGCCATTAACAAGTACGGCGGGTTCAACATCTCGTATCCGCGACTGGCGATTGTGGATGGGGAGTGGGATCCGTGGCGGCCGAGCACGCCGCATGCGAGTCCGTTTAATAGCAGTGCGGTGAACCGCACGAGTACGGTTGAGGAGCCGTTTATATTGATTGAGGACGCGGTGCATCATTGGGATGAGAATGGGTTGTTTCGGAATCAGACGACGGCGGACTTGCCGCCGAAGCCGGTGAGGGATGTGCAGAAGGAGGAGATTGATTTTGTGGGAGCTTGGATGGATGAGTGGACGCATCAGAATCGTTGGAGGAGGGGGTTGGAGTTGAGAGATAGTGCGTGAGTGAGATAGGTTATGGATGAATAAACAGTTAATAGCAGAAATAATGAATACCTGTTTGGCTATAATATTACGTTCAACAAATTGGGAAAAAACAAAGCAAGGGGTAGTTCTTCTTCAAAGCAATAAATGGATGTTGAAGCTCTAGATTCTTTATTTTATTTGCAATTGAAGAGACTTCTGGGTCTATGCGCTAGCATTGTAGGTCCCATCTGAACTCCATCCGTTGTCTCTAAATATAGGTCTGTGTTTGTTGAGATCCCACCACATACCGTTACATACAATGCTGTTCATCCATCACTTCATATCATCGTTATCCAGGGCTCTAGAATGCGAAGACTTGGTCCTCCAATTTGCTGACTGGCTTGGCTTTCTTGAATCCTAGACCCTCAGAAGCCTTCTTCATAGCGCTTATCATAGGTGGTGGGCCGCAAAGAAGGAGCTTGACATCGTCTGCGGCCTTGGGAAGCCATTTCTATATCAAGTTAGTAAATACACGACATCGGACAAGGCTTTGAGAAAGACATACAGTCATCATCTCAGGGGTAACAAATCCAACACCACCAGTCCATCCCTCCGGTGGGTTGTTCAAAACATAGTGAACCCTGAATCCCTTATCCTCTTTCGCGAGCTGGTCCAAATCCTCCTGTAGTAGGATATCCTCCTTGTTAACATTTGCAAAAATAAGATCAATCTCTGTGGTATCCCCCGCTTTGCGGCCCCTGATCACAGCCCGGATAATTTGCAGCATAGGCGTGATTCCGGTCCCACCCGCAATCATGCCGAAGTGACGGACCATATTCGGCTCATAAACCATAGCTCCCTTTGGACCCCGCACTTTTATAGCTTGCCCAACGATGAGCGAGGCCATGTGCTTGGAGATGTTGCCGGTGGGGTAGGATTTTATGAGCAGATCAAAGTACCCGGGTTGATGGTCGCCCGAGATCGGGGTGTAGGAGCGGACGATCTCTTTGGAGGTACCATCGGGTTGCGGGAGTGTGGCTGCAATGGAGATGTGTTGACCGATTGGGAGGCCGAGGATCGCAGTTGGGGAGGGGAGCTTGAACCGGTAGCTTTGGCGGAGGTTAGCTTAGCAAACTCTCCTCGGGAGACTGGGAAGGGAGAAGAACTGACATTGCTACATTGTGGGAGATGATAGTCTTTTCCTTGAGCTCGAAGTTTTGGAATTCTGCAGGCTTGAGAACTTTTTGAACTCCTAAATAGTCTGTTAGCTGTGGCTTTGGGGTATATTGTAGCTTGTCCATAAGGCACATTGAATACTTACTGTTACTGAAGACCTTGTAGCCTCCAAGCAGCAAAGCAAGAGCCACGGCATAAGGAACCCATTCCCGCTTGACAATCAAGCATCCAACAACAAGCAGACCCGAAGGAATGTAGACCCCATCAACGTATTTCTTCGATAATAGGTTATTCGACATTGTGGGAGACAACGGGCGAGGCGGGCGAAATGGTTGAGCTCCGGTTGAACGGTGAGGGGCAATGAAGTTTGGAGATGATATTCCAGCAGCGACGAGGCGAATCCAGGGTCAGATATATCTCTCTGCCCGAGTGAGACTTTAACAATCAATTGACCCTGCGGTGAAGAATCCAAACTGTGGGCGGGATTTGTTGATGATTTCCGTCCGCCAGAAAGTTGGAGTTGCCGCCAAAAAATGCCCTGAAGCGGCAGTTGCTTCCCACCGCCCCCCCGATGAACCGACCGAGCCGACTTGTCCGGGATTTTACGACTGATTGATATTAATTGTCGGAGCATAAGTCGGGGGTGTGCTCCGACAATTAGATCTTTCCACTTCCACCTCCACCTCATGCTCACTTCACCTGGTGCACCAATAATGAATACAGGTAATCAAATATAATAAACCCTGTAACCTGACCTGACATGAAAACTGCTTGGTTGCACTGCCCAATCTGAAATCGCTACAACGCCAGAAGGGAAAGCCAACCTCCTACGCAAGAAATTCTTCCCACCCCCTGTGGACGCAGACCTTAGCAATATTAACGACTTTGACCAGGCTAATTACCCACTAAGTATCCCGTGCCTAGAAATCACAGAAGCCGAAATTAAGAGAGTAGTAGGTAACCTTAAGGCTAGGAAAGCCCTAGGGTCTGACGAGATTACTAACGAGTTTATTAAAAAGATATATAATATTATTATGCTAGACCTGCTATAAATCTATAACTACTACCTTAAACTAGAATACTACCTAGCACACTTTAAGACCTCTATTATAATCCTACTCTAGAAGGCAGGCAAAATAGACTATAAGGATATAGGGAGCTATAGGCCTATTACGCTCCTAAATACTATTAGGAAGGTACTAGAATCTATTATTACTATATATTTTAGCTACCTTATTAAAAAGGAGAACCTCTTACTAGATAACTATATTGGGGGAAAGAAAGGCCTATTATGCGAACTTGTAGTACACTTAATAATAACTTGAATATATAATGCCTAGAAATAAGGCAAGTGTATTACCCTCCTATTGCTAGATATCTTAGGAGCCTTTAACTATATTATATATTATAGACTACTATATAACCTTAGGCAATGCAGGCTTAGGGGCTACTAGGCTAGATAGGTGGCTAGCTTTCTTAAAGATAGGATAATAATTATAAAGATGCCTAAGTATACTATAGGTATACTCCTTACTAATATAGGCATCTTATAAGGCTTACTAACTAGCCCCCTGCTATACCTCTTCTATAACGTAGACCTTCTTAATATAGTAGAGGCAAATAGTATCTTTGCTATAGGTTAGATTAATAATATTAACTACCTAGTAATTAGAGACTTAGGATAAAGTAATATAAAGAAGCTTGAGGTAGTAACCGCGGATAGGGATAAATAAAGTAAAAGGGCAGGCTCTTAATTTGCTAATAACAAGTTTAAATTAGTATACTTCTTTAAGCTAGGCACCTATAAGGTAAGAGAGGAAAGGGAATCCCTATTAATCACACTCCCTAGAGGACTTATTAAAGAAGTAGTTAAGGAAGCCTAGATGCTTAGGGTTAAGCTTAATAATAGGCTCACTTTTAAGATATATATAAAGGAAGTAAAGGTAAAAGTAATAGGTGCCCTTAATACCCTTAAATCCCTAGGAAACTTAATATAGGGAGTTAGCCTTCTTGATGCTAGGAATATCTACTAGGCTATAATACTCCCTCTTTTTCTATTTTACTTATTAGTATAGTATATATCTAAGAATATCTTAGGCATAAAACTTATATTACTACTCTAATATTAAGCAGGTAAGAATATCTCTGGCATATATAATAGGATATCTGCGGTAGCACTAGACATTAAACTATACCTTATACTAGCTAATATTAAACTTGCGGAGGAGGTATATAGCGCATTACTATAAATTAACAGGTTGCTATAAGGGAGGAAGCTCCTCTAGAAATAAGATATTAAGCTCTTATTACTAAGCAGCCCTCTTAAATAGCACCTCTTATCCCTCTCTACTAATAGAGGGAGGAGAATAATTAATAACCTAGAACTGCGCTATAGGTATCTAGTGGCCCCCTAGAGCCCTACACTTAATATATATACTATTATCTAGAACACTGCTAATAAAGTAATAGAGGAATATAACTACCTTTTTAAGGAAGAGGGCCTCTACTTTTATATAGACAGGTTAGGAATTAGAGGAAGAATAGGTTTAGTAGCATTCTTGCAGGAGATAAGAGAGACTAAGGGAGCCTTTCTAGGGTTTATAGACAAATCCACTATCTATGCTAGGGAAGCTTATAGCATTATTTAAGCGCTGGAAATAATAATAGATAGTAATAGGATCTGCCTAGTCTATATCTTTATTAATAACTAGGTAGTTATTTAGTTAATTATAAACCTTATAGCTAAGGTAGCCTAGGACTACCTTACTAGAATATATAACCTCCTAGGGCAAACCCTCTACCCTATATATATATACTAGATCCCTGCCTATATAGGAGTAGAAGGAAACAAAATAGTAAATATTGCTACTAAAAGAGTAATAGGCTAGATTAAGGGAAATAACTTTAGATCCCCTGCCTAGGATGCTAGCATTAGGATTGCCTAAATAGCACCCTTTAAAAATAAGCTTAAGGAAGGACTTAAATGGAAGTAGGAGGATATATAGAAGGAAAATAAACACGGGAGCTAATACTAGAGGGTAGCACTAACACCTAATAAGAAACACCTAAGCGCCTACCACTTAATACCTAAACCCCTCACCTTAGTAGTTACCTAAATGCGGACAGGAAAAATCAGACTTAATACTTACCTTTATAAGGTAGGCGTTCTAGGACTTAACTTGCTAATCTGCAACCTTTATAACTAAAATAAGGACTAAATAGTATCCTATATTCTACTTGACTATACTGCTTTTATTAAACTTTATAGGTAGTAGCAGGAAGTAATTAGATTATAAACTATTAATATAAGGGAGATTCTAAACTACCTCTTAATTATTAACCTTATAGTAGTCTTTATACTATAGATAGGAATGCTAAAGCTATTTAGATTTATTAATCTAGAGGAGCTTGCTATAGAGAGGGATATAGAGCTTTTATAAGCTTAACCTACTAGTGTAGCAAGTCCGGGTTTATAAGCTTCTTTACTAGAAGCCTAGTAGGTAGAAGATAATAAGTATACTATTAGATATTATAAGGTCCTAGAAATAGGGCCTTTATCTAAATAAGAGATGCCTATATTATATACTAGGGGGACCTATATTTTCCTTCTCTCTCTCTTCTATAGAGTTATCTATACTCCTTCTATCTCTCTACTTAAGTTACACTTTATAGCCTGCTATAAGGATAGGTCTAAGATATGCATAGTAAAGAAGAGCTAATATGCTTAATAATAATCTAATTAAGACTAGTAACACGGCTATATAGGTAGCAACTAAGAGGCTATATTATCTAGACTAGATCGGATTGCTATTAAGCATAATAGCTAATCTCTACTATATAAGAACCACTCCCTGGCCCTCCTAGAGGAAGATAAGGGGTGTAATATAGCATAGGATAATAACTTATTATAGGAATACCTAGGGGACATGTTTTATATATACATTTATATAATTAGACTACTGCTAGTAATACTTTTTAAACGTAGATAGGATAAGACGGGACTATTTGGAACAAACTCGGAGCATAATATAAAACTAGAGCGTTTGCGGGTTAGGTCCGAAACGCGTAGATAGACACCGCATGGGCCTTTTAGGCCTGGATCGGATTATGAATAAAACAAACAAATAAACAAACTGCCCAATCTGCTTCGAACAATCTTAGCATTGGCATGTGCCATCGAGCCAAATAGTTCACAGCCCACCAGGGCGTCACGTCACGGGAGCTATTCTCAAGATTAATGGCATATTGAAGGCCTTCGTTAATTTGTGAGTCTCTGAACGAAATGGCAACTCAAGAAGAACTGGAGCAGCAGGATATGGAGACGCTGGATGAACAACCTCCATTCGCTTTGACTGAGAGGGATAAATGGCTCCTTTCCATCTCAGATGATGAGTTCACACCTCATTCCTGGGACAATTTGAAGCATATCATAGGTGAGCAAGAGATGGTTGGTGTCTCTTCTATCTTTTTTCCTTTTCTTTGCTTTCCTTCCCGTGCTAAATCTCAAGCTGAGACTGAGCATGTGACGAGTATTTCCTCCCAATATCTATCTATTGGTTAGGATAACTACTTCTCAGTCGAACAATTTATAACAATCTCCAAGAAACAAACACCCTCGAAGAACTCCTCCGCAAGCCTTCCTCCCTACGCCGCTACCTCTCCTGGTCCCGTAACATAAAAACCCAATACGGTAGCACGACCGCCTACCTAATCCAACACCGTCTCCCCTGGGGTCCTCCTCCCTTCACCTACACCTCACCCATCCCCTTCCGCTGCCCCTCAGACTACAAGATCCTGCTAAACGATTGGCCGTACGGCGTTGAGGACGATATTACGCACATTGTGGTCTGGAGCAAGACGCCAATTGCGACCAATGAGGCGGGGGATGTGACGGAGGAGAGTAGGCGTACTATTGAGGGGTTTGTGGGGAGAGCTTTTGCGGAGAGGGTGGGGAAGGAGAAGGGGAGCGTGATTTGGTTTAAGAATTGGGCGCAGTTGCAGAGTGTGAGGGCGTTGGAGCATATTCATGTTTTAGTGAGGAATGCTACGGGGGAGGATTTGGAGTTTTGGACTGGGGAGACGGTACAGATAGAAGAAACTTAGACTTGGAGGGTCCAAACGTCTCCCATAAGCTGCAGCGCTGTTGCTAGAGCCAGACATAACTGCCAAACCAACATATCCTCAAAAACATCTATATCCGTCTATTTTGTTTCAGCTTCAACAAGTCCAGTGCCCCTCACGCAGCCCTCCTTTGTTTCCTATTCCCCTGCCCAACAGCCATCTGTCCCTCTGGCGCCTGTCCTTGGCCCCCCTGCCCACCACCCATCATCCCTCTCGCCATCCCCAACAGCCCCCACCCCTTCCACACCCCAAAGACCGGCACAACCCCCCACACCAGCCATCCCCAATTCCCGAAAACCACCACTGCCACCAAACTCGCCCACGTAACCCAAATCACATCAAACATATACTCCGTCAATCCCTCCGCAGCCAGATCCTCTCCAGCACTCTTCAGCGCTTTGGTAGTGGCGTCGTATTTCGGACGGCCGGTTGTCTCGAGGATAAATTCGGCGATTAGGGAGGGGAGGGAGAGGATTGTGTAGGTGAGGAAGGAACGCCGGCGGATGAAGATGGAGAAGAGGATGAAGGCGGCGTTGAGGGTTAGGGCGGTGATGTGGAGTGTGTTGAGGGTTGAGATGTTGGCTTTCGCGCGGTCTTTTTTAGCTTTTTGCGCCATTGTATTGGTGGTATGGGAAAAGAGTCTTTGGAAGAGTGATACGGTATGGTATGGTATTTGCAAGTTGAGCGGAGGGAAAAGGCCGTGTGTCCTTAATGAATCCGGAGTTGCAGTATGGTAGTCGACTAAAGCGCGCACTCAAATAAATGATGGCGCCCAATTCCGGATAATAGAATTCGCTCTTTTATCATTCCCCAGCTGGATTGTGCGGTGGAGAAGGAGGCTGTATCTATCCCAAGTTGCCAATATCTGGGGATATTAATGTACAGCACTGTAGTTGACGAGGCTGAAAAGATATTTATGTAAGCGCCTAGAGTACTGTAGCTGATTGTTGCCACGCCAAAAGCAACGCTCGGCCGCCAATGGATGAACCCACACTAGTGTACCCGCCGCTTGCAGACCATAACATCGCGAACCCCAATCCAATATGGACAAGGAACATTGTTGATCGAGAGCCGCAAAGCCAACCTCTCCACTTCGTACTATTCAACTAAATATCTTTGCTTCCGAGTGCATTTGCGTGTACTCGGGTGGTATTGTATCGGTTGCCGTGGAGAACTTATTCACTTCTTTCTTGCTCTCGTTGGCGGCAAGACGTGCAGTTTTGTTATTCCTCCCAGCTCCAGGTATCACGTCTCACCCGCGAATGCCTTTTCACCATAGGTCCCGCCACCTAATTGTAATGTCGCAAAGAGGGCAATAGCCACTTTGCACGGGACGAGCCAGGCTAAAAGCATATTTGAGAGAAAGTATCGCGCCAGCGAAAGCTTGTTTGAACAGCTAAGACAAAGAAACCTGTTGTCGAGACCCCAACGAAACATCAACCGCAGACCCAAAAGTCGTTGGCTACATGGCTAGGCCAACATAACGACAATTAATACGAGAATCGATCATCGCCATTTCTTCGCACGTTGCTATCATGCCGCTCGCTCCAGATGGCGTCAAAGCCCAGTTACGGCAGCTCATTTACTACCACATCGATAACAACCTCCTCACCAACGCCCTCTTTTTCGCCGAGCGACTTCTAGCCTACAGTCATCGGGAACCGGAATCTGCATATCTTGTGGCCCTCTGCCACCTTCGATTGGGAGACGAGGCTTCGGCTTATGAGTACAGCAAGTCTCATGGACACCGAGGAACGCATTTGGGATGTGCTTATGTTTTTGCACAAGCATGCTTGGCCCTTGACAGACATAAGGATGGAATAGTGGCACTGGAGAAGAGCAGAGGGCAATGGGGAGGAAAAAATAGTTTTGGTAAACATACACAAACCACACGGCACCCATACCCCGATGCCGCTGCGATAACCTGTTTACTGGGGAAGCTTTACTTTGCATACGAGAACAAACAGAAGGCTATCAGCTGCTTCGAGGAAGCTCTCAAACTCAATCCTTTCATGTGGGACGCCTTCACGATCCTTTGCGATATGGGCACGCATGTACGGGTACCGAACATCTTCAAAATGAGTCCGGAGATGGAGGCCGTGCTCAGGGTCAATATACAGGAGCAGGCGGAATCACAAAGTCAGACGAAGGATAGCACACTTTCGAATGGCCAAGATCATCACCGGAGCCGGACTGGAGCACGCCCTGTGGCTGCGGAGGTAGCTGTAGCTAGCGATAATGGTGATCCGTTCAACAATGTCCCCTCGAAAGGTTTTGGGGGAGGGCTCTTTGGTACCCTTGGGATGTCGCAGAAGTTGAATGAGAGTAACCCAAGTTTAACGAACTTGCCTGCAGCAGGTGGTGGAGGTATCGGCCCTGAAGCCATGGAAACACCAACAGGACCCAGTGCATCGATAGACATATCTGTGGTTCCCAATCGAAGAGACCCCGGCGTGGTCTCTGCTTATTCGACAGAGCCACCGCAAGCACCTGCGAGGAAAACCCGAACAATACCAGGTCTTGGAATGGACTTCAGCATGGACGCCCCGCCAAAAATGAATGGTCGAGGAATTACGTCGAAACGTACGCAGAAACCTATAGATCCAGCAGAAGAGTCTGCGGCAACGCAGATCTTGAGGCATACAAATTTATCAGCTGCCGGAGGTGAGCGGAAACGAACCGTCTCGGGTCAAGTTGTGCCTCGCCAGATGTCAGAGGACCCCGGGGCACCTCAGCGGAGAAGCGTCAGATTATTCAATCAGATACGTCCTGCAAGCAGCAAATCTTCAAGCAATTCAAGTAACGTTCCAACTGTCGGAGCTGCGCCAGGCAGAGAGTTGAAAAAAGCACGGCCGCCGATATCAAGAATTATGCGACCAAACTCAAGTACCTCTACCGTTGGGAGACAGGTCAGCGGGAACAGAAAACCTGTGGAAGAGCCGATGGATATAGATCATAAGGAGGCAGCTCCACGATCCTTGGCACATCCTGTTACCAGCATACCGACGTCAAGACCGCCAGATTCTAATCCAGTGAAAAATGAAGAGTCAGTCAAGATCCTGCTTGACTTGTTCAAGGCCATCGGGAGTGGTTATTTCGCCTTGTCTCAATATAAATGCCAAGAGGCATTACACATTTACAAAACTCTGCCCAAGACACAGCAGGATACTCCTTGGGTTATGGCACAGATAGGCCGAGCCTATTATGAACAAGCAGCTTACACAGATGCTGAAGAATGTTACAAGAAGATTCGAATTATGGCCCCTACGCGATTTCAAGATATGGAAATATACTCAACCATTCTGTGGCATCTGAAGCGCGAAACAGACCTCGCGTTCCTTGCTCATGAGCTTGTTGATTCATCTTGGCAATCTCCTCAAGCCTGGTGTGCCCTGGGTAACTCCTGGTCACTTGCACGTGACCATGAACAAGCGCTTCGCTGTTTCAAGCGTGCCACCCAGCTCGATCCGAAATTCGCCTATGCGTTCACCCTCCAGGGGCACGAACATGTCGCAAACGAGGAATACGACAAAGCTTTAGTCTCCTACCGTCACGGTATGGCGGCTGACAAACGCCATTACAATGCTTGGTATGGAGTTGGTCGTGTGTATGAGAAGCTTGGGAATTATGAGAAGGCTTCCTTGCACTTCTCATCCGCCTCGGTAATCAACCCTACGAACGCGGTGTTGATTTGTTGTATTGGAACTGTACTCGAGAAGCAGAAACAGCCACATAAAGCCCTGGAATACTTCACTCGGGCGACAGAAGTGGCGCCTCAGTCCAAGTTGACAAGGTTCAAGAAAGCTCGTGCCCTGATGTCTTTAGGACGATTACATGAAGCCCTGAAGGAGTTGATGTATCTGAAGGATATTGCGCCAGATGAGGCCATGGTGCATTTCCTTCTCGGAAGGCTCTACAAGAGTTTAAGAGAGAAGGGAGCAGCCGTACGCCACTTCACCATCGCACTGAACTTGGATCCAAAGGTAAGCAAATATTCAATCGTCATCTTCATGAAAACACTAAACATTTTAGGCGAGTCAGCATATCAAGGAGGCAATCGAGAGCTTAGAAGATGAGGACGATGATGACGAAACAAGCATGATGGCATGAGGTCTTCTCCTCACATTGCCATCATTTAAGGGTTCAGCGAGAGGAGCAGTCTGCACCACACAGCCAGCATATTTAATAATTCCTCACGCTCTTCACATACTTATGAATCCCGGCGCGGCATGGCATGATGATACGATACGGAAGATTTTGCATTGGGATGGAGTTTTTCGGAGCCAGGTTCACAGTGCTTCCGGTCATAGCGTTGGAACGGTTCTGTACATATGGATGGGCTTTTCGTGGGTCACGAAAGCCACAGCGTGCATGGGAAGGGTTTTGAGCATAGAGAGATGATGAGGTGGTGCTCATTTGGTAATACGAATGACAAGAACTTGAATATCGATCCATGTTGTGTGTCTCCTTGCTGTTTGTGACAGAAACATTTCCAATGAACTTTTCCTCTTATCATTTTGCTAGCAAGCGCTTGAAACTTTAAGCCTGTGGTTTAAATTTCTCACAATGGAATCGAGTTCCAGAGATTATATTTCATCCGTCTCCTCAATTTCACACTTCTGCTTCCCCGTAGTTGTCTTTATTTGAAGCATTGTGTGCACGTGCTTCTTGTATTGGTTCAGGATTCCAAGGTACCCTTCAATTAACAACTTCCTTTGTCACTTGAACCCTTATCCCCAAAGGCAGACTCCCAATCCGGAGCCTCGAATCTACCAAAGACAGGGTGTGCTATTCATTACCCAACACTCTTTGTTGATTCCAAACCCCAATCTTCACCTGCCAATTCAACACCACATCCCCTCATCAGTTCACTCTCAAAAAACGTTCCCATTCCTATCCACCATTAACAGTCTACGAAGGTACTTAATTGCCCTCTCTCATTCTCATTGCCAAATGGCACCAAAGAGAAAAGCAGCACCGCGTCAACGTGCCCCTCCAGCTCAACCACAATCCAACATGCGCCGCAACCCAGCTCGTCTCGGCCGAGGCGTCCCGATCCCCTCCTCCACGCCTCACCCGCCCCAGAAGGGGGCCCAAGTTC